>JAAVUH010000097.1:0-66288 GCA_014899045.1 Fusarium palustre
AGAGACAGAGAGGAAGGAGAAAGGAAGTGGGAAGAAGGCAAGGGAGAGGGGGGGGGGGGGGGCTAATGATCTTCAGGATATCCGTAGAGGGGCACTAAGAAAGACAACGCAGGCCTCGTATAACAGTCAACGTAATTGAGTTTAGCAACGGACGAAATTGAATAATACAATCTAATGATTAATACCACAATTATAAATCTTAAGGATTGTTTACTATGGATAAACAAACTTAACAGCTTAACTTATAGACTAACGACCAGGGGTTGAGAGTGAAAGGAATATGGTGGGGTGAAAAATAACTGTTTGAGTTTGTTAGGGGCGGACGGGACGGCCAGCTTCCATATTCTGCAGCAGTCCCCCATCGAACATTGAACAGGGGTTTTGAGGTTGAATTCTCCAATGGACGTTAGTAGTACCTAACTACCTACCTATGTACTTAGGTAGGTACTCCAGGTACACACACTAACAAGCACCACAGAGGTACCTGTAAACTCAATCTCATCTCAAACACCACCTCACCAGAAAACAAAGATGCATCGATAGCATAACAGATACCCTCCCTTCTGAGACGAAACACTGCAAGAGGACCTTCCAATGGCAACCCCAAAACATGGATATGTCAAGACAGGACATAAACCTTGACTAATACTAACACCCCGGCTCTTACAAGAGTCCTCTGACAACTTGCTAATGCGTTTCACTAGCACCTAGCTAATGCTCACTGGGGTTCACCACACTTGATCATTTTCACTACCTACAGCAAGTTTAACCATGACCTTCATGTCAATTAAAACCATAAGTTGAGCCCACCCCAGAGAATCATACACGCTCTCCTCCAGAAGACGGAAAGAAAAAAAAGAAGAAAAAGAAAAAAAAGGGCTCGAACTATCAAATACAGACTCTTAAAATAAACCTATCAGCGCCTACTCTGTCTTGCCATTGGCTGCCTCACCTCCCTAGGCGCGTGTTTCACACCCACCGCAGCCTCTCGTGTTTCATCATTGGATGGTATGGTCCTTGTATCTCGATGTACCTCCTCTCCCAGTCCCTGTATCAAATGTAGCTTCAATTCATGGGAACCAGCCCCTTGGTCATGGATTCACCCAAGGAATCGGTTTATCGTTTGTTTTCCGGGATGATGCATTGCTAAAAATACCATTAATCCATGCACCGCTATGCGTTCCTGTTTCTGCTGCTTGGTTGGCTGCTTTTCAAGAGTACATCGAACTTTGCCATACTGTTTAATGTCGTAACCGTGGAGCTTCGTGTGGACTAGACTGCAGTCTGCTATCAATATCATGATCAGACAACTGTTATGATAACCTCGTCACGTTAATCTGTATACTGGCTCTTTCACACAAAACATTTGATTCTTTCTAATTGATACCGTTCGCATCTCTGTTGCCAAAAAACAAGCCGGCTGCATCTCCAGGACCCCGACTCCAGTCATTGATTGAATCCCTCCTCATCACAATATTACAAGGACTGATCCGACTTATTTCTCCCGTCTACCGACGCCTGACTCTTAACAAGCTGTTTTACTGAACAACCTACAGCAAATGACTGTTAGTATCTTGCCTCTTCTGGCGAGCCCAGTGTTATGATCAACTCACCTTTTCTCTCAACATTCCCAACCATTGAGCTGCGCTCACGCCCTGATCCGCCCGGTCCTCCACAAGAAGGGTCTGCGCCCAAAGCTTCAGACTGGGTTCTCCGTCTTCTCGAACGATATAGAGGTGGGGCAATGTGATGCTGCCCACACCTAGTGACTTGTGGTCCCGGCTCTTCTGAACCACGGCCCGCACTCGTTCGTTGAAGTCTCCCTCCATCTCCGGCACTCGGCCCTTGCCAACCTGGACCTGGCTTCTGTCCTCCACCCCAAACACGTCTTGTACCAGCTGTGGTACCGCATCTCGGCCGATCCACAAGAATTGAGTTTGGCCGTCGTCGATAAGGTATAGTCCGTAGGGCACGAGCCTTTCTGAAGAGAGGTTGAGAGCAGGGGGAAGCGCGATGTGGCCAGTCTCTGGCTCGGGGACTCCAGCATTGTCTGGCATATCATGCAGTGAGTACAGTCGTGGGTAGATGTAGCGCATAAGAAGGGGGACTGGGAGAGTCGACAAAAGACATAGTGCAGCTGATCTGATGTCTGATGGAATTTGAGATGACTTGCGGAGACCAACATTCTTGATCAGACCTAGGAACAGGAGGGGTAGACCGCGAAGGTTGGCGGGGAACTGAAGACCACCACCCATGCTGCCTCCAGCGAGTTCCTTCTTGAAAGTCTGCAAGAGCTCGGTGACCTTGCTTTGAAGAGCATCCCGGGCCGCATCAAGGCCGCTTGACAAAGATCGCTCCACAGCCTTGTGGCTGAAGTACGTGGTGATAGCACACTGATCGGCCGAGGCGTACATGTCGGACAAATTGGTCGTTGTGGGGAGGGCAAGGGTCATGACACGGATGCGACGCTCGCCATTGCAAGTTGTGTGTAGCACAGCCGCTTGGAGGCAAATGACATTCTTTGTAAGATTCTCGTCGATAGCCACCTCGACAACGTAGCACTGGTCGCGGGGGAAAGCAGGGAAAGCGCAGAGGTCAGAGCTTCGGTTAAAGAAGTTGCCATAGAACGTGTTCATTCTCAGTCCGCTAGTGGCACGGACTCGAAGGACGGCCTCAAGTCCAATCTCAGATGACAGATAGTCGCTGAACTCGGATGCGAACTTGAGGGCATCTTCGGGTCGCGAAGCGTGCCATCCAGGGTAGAACCAGGTCTGTCCACCAGTGTATCGGGGAAGGTTGCTCAGTGAAGCAACATCCTGGTACTGTGACGAGAAGAGGAACATGTCGATAGACACCTGACTCTTCGAACACTCCACAGCAAAACTCTTGTAGAAACTATTGGCGGTCTGAAGCAGAGCACCCTCTTTTGATGTGCCAAGGAGTTTCTTGTCCTCACGCATCTCAAGCTTGCCAACACCCATGTTGGGCAGGGAAGCAGTCAGAACTACGATTTTACCTCCGAGAGTGGAGATAAGCTTGTGTGCCGCACGAAGAGCTGATCCCATGCAGGAGCCGTTGCTCTGGTTGTTCTGGAACATATCGGGAAGCTTCTGCAAGAACTTTTCGACGCTCTGTCGACTCTCGGTCAGGGGAACCAGAAGGTCGTTAGGGATAGGTAGGAAAGGCTCATCGAGATCGCTGACGACAAGCATGTTGGTCTCGCCATTCTCATCTGTATCCTTGGGAACCGAGAAGTAGTGCAGGCTGGAATCCACAGCCAAGAAACCGAGACGAGTACGGCGATCGGCATTTGGTATCCTGTCAAGGCTGTCCAAGATGGTGCGGGCCGCGGTAGCTACAAGTCCGGTCGAAACAGCAGCGTAGCTGACATCGAAGCAGAACAGGTAGATAAGAGGCTGAGGAGGGCGAACCATATACTCCTGGGGAGCCACGAACTCAACAACAGCGTGGTTCAACTCGGGTCGCTGCCATCGGTCAACACTCTGCTGAGCAGCGGCGTCCCAGTCGAAAGCCTGAGGAACATCGTTGGTGAGGTTACACATGTTACACCTCCATCGGTGTCCCTGGTCCAAGAAGGTAACATAAGGGTTGATGTATGTCCTGCAGCGTCTGCATCGGGAAATAACCTGATCCTGGACGACAGGTACGGGGTCCTCATCGTCGTGGAGAGAGCCGTAGGGCTGGATAACGAGCGCAAGGGGCAGCTTGGACTTCTTGAGAAGAGAATTGGTGGTGGGAACGGCGTTGAGGGTCGATCGGAAATATCGCGGGGAACAGTTGGCGTCTGGAGACGGAGTTACACTTGTCTAAAGGCGCATGTTAGCCAATTGACACGATTTTGGGATCCATTGGTTCGGCCGACTTACGTTGGGAGGAAGAACAATCGGAGGCGGAGGAAGGTCAAGCTCCGAGACATTGAAGGGCTGGCTGAGCAGATCGGTAGGGTAGAGCTGGTTGAGGACAGCAGGACGAGGAGCCTGAGCGCCCTGAGGCTGTTGAGGCTGTCCAGCAATGTTCATGTTGCCAACTCCTTGAGTAATACCGCCAACACCGGGCGCGGGCTGCGGGGCACCAGGAGTTGGGTATCCTTGATCGGGAGCTTGATAACCATACTGGGGAGCCTGGGGAGCAGCGGGTTGCTGTGCGCCGTAACCCTGGGGATACTGGTAGCCTTGAGGGGTAGCAGCTTGAGGCTCGGCTTGATAACCTCCATAGCCTTGCTGGACGGGAGCAGCGCCGAACTGCTGAGTAGCTCCTGCGGGTTGACCACCAGCGACAGCATTGGCGCCGGTACCAACTTCGAAGGCTTGAGCCGCATATCCTCGCTTCTTCTTCTTGTGGCCTTGCTCGTGAGGCTGTTGGGCGGCAACAGGGTCCTCGTAAGGTTGTTGAAGCTGTTCATCTTGAGCAGCATATTGATCATATGGCTGGGTCGGATAGCCACCGAAGCCTTCACCAGGAGGGGGCATCGACATGGTTGAACGGCGAAGGGAGTAGCGTCGCACCCAAAGTTATATAGACGGGTTCGATCAATCGGGTTGAGAAACAGTCCGGACGGCGCTGCAAATTAGCTAGCAAGCGTATACGTATTTGAGGAACTTTGAAGGTCGAAATTCGACTCCAAATCCAAAAGCCCCAGTCAAAGAGATTTGTAGATGTTGGACTGGGATGGAGAATGGAGGATGTATGGACGGTGGTTGATTGATGGGCTCAGAGCTGATCTGTACTGCAGTCTGGCCTCTTCGCATTGGTCACCGCCACAACGGCAGCAGCCAAGAAACCTGCCAAAAGGAGGGGCTGCTTTTTTGTGGTTGCCTGAGCCACGCTGTCAGATGCCAAACATCAAAAGAACAGCGACGTCAATATGGGAATTCACATGGAGAAACCTGGCACTTGGAAAGAAATTGAAAGCGTAGTAAACTCGAGATTTATCTCATGTTCATATTGCCCTGCTCGTGTAAGCTTGGAGCTTGGAGCTCATGTATGTGGCGTAAGAGCTTCAAGCTCTAGTACCAGCCACACATGACGGATCTCAGTGATCACTACAAAACAGGTAGATACTCACCACTACTCTTCCTTGTCACCATCTTTCCGATTGCTGTTTGCTACATTTACATTGGATGTTCCAGTGTACAGTATCCCTCATGATGTATCAAAAATACTTCCATCCTTATTTGGTACCTCATACTTCACACAAGGCTTGACACCTACCCTACCTCGAGCAGTCAGCCAATAGTACCCATGTAGATAGCCAGTCAACCGGTTGAACCGTGAGAGTCGAGCCAAATATTTAATTAGCTTGATGAGGACTGATATGCTATTAGTCTTTGTTCGAACAAGTAAATGCCGTGCTATGTCTTACCCCTGTGGTATAGCCTGCCGATTGTTCCTGCTGCTAAGCAACTTGGTCTCGAAGCTCAACTCATGCCAAACGGGAATTTCCGCTTCAACGTGTTGAAATGGGTGCGATCAACTAAGGATTATATACATAGGGATTCATCCACGTGTTGTTCATTCCTTTAGCCTTTCGTGCTGTGGCTATTTGAGCGTCATGTGCATTGTACGTTCCAGGATTGCCAAAGACTTTATTTCACATCTAGCCAGAGGCAGACATAAAGCATGGGGTGTTTGTGAGAGGAATTCAAAATAGACTACAAGTGTTTTTTTTGTTAACTCTGTCTGGTATGGTAGGTAGTGTACAAGATCATCTCATCGATTCACTCAGGATAATATATCTGTACTCAGCTAGACTTAAAAACACATCGTGAGCATAAGTGCAGAGTTTTATAATAGATACAGGATGGAATAACTCCAATTTCCAGATGTAAGTAAGGATAGTCACTATTCCGCTCATATAGAGCACTGATATATTTCCTTTCTTGCCATGTGCCTTATTACATGTGAATCGTAATAAAAGCCACTCTTACGCGTAAAACTGGATAATAGACAATATGTAGGTCTGTGGCCTGCACGATTTGCCATGCCAACACTTCTTCTTCTTCTTCTTTTATTACCATTCAAAAGCCAAGTCTCATTATGCACTGCAGTTTGGGTTCATTTCTGTCCATTTAAATCATTTAAAGGCGAAATGCTACCACGATTTAGTTTTGTTGAGTGCGTGGCTAGACATGCCTAGGTACTAACTCACAATACCTACTTTGTATTGCTCCATTGTCGCTTGTAGGCTTAATCAATGCCCTTACTTTCAGGGAGTACCAACGCTCGTGTATCTCACAAAGCAATTCGCAAACAAGACGCATCGATCTCGCATCGCCTACCTACATCGCTAAAGATTCTGTAGATATCCCCATAATTTCTTGTTCCGCTAGACTTGCGTCAAACCCTTGAATAACCTGCAGGCCTCTCCTCACTAGAAAGCAACATCGAGTGCTGGAGATCAGGACATGTCAGCCGCCAACAAAAGCTTGATTCCCCAAGGCAAAGCAAACAATGTCATTTGAATACGAGTAGGACTGGTAGATGAGCTAAGCGAAAGCAGTGTTTCCAAATTTTCTCCTTCATTTATGTTTTGTCGAAGTAACTAGGCAAAAAAGTGAGTTTCATCTCATCTTCCTCAGCTCAGCTCTCTCCAGCCAGCACTGCCACCCACTCACTGTACAAGGATGGCATGGACGGCAACGGGCCGTGATAGTTTCTTGGCATTTTCAGGTACTGAATCTCTAGCCAGGTGGAAGGGATCTCAATGATATTTTCGGTAATTAAAGGCTACCTAGATACTCACTATAAATTCAAAAATAGGTTAGTAGTTCATGATCAGCAACAAGAGGCATCTGTTCTACGGGTATGATGGATTGTCTGTCAACCATCACCAAAGACTGGCTGTCATCAAAAGTCGAAGAGATGTGATCACGATCAACTCGATTGCCCGATCAATGTTCCCCGTCAACGCCCAAGCGATGAACGCTTTGAAAAGCCAGGTTTAGTCTACAGGAGGGGCGAACCACTCAAAAGACCCTTTTTTGTCGATCCAATTGGCGATCAATACAACGTTTCTCGCAAGTTGAAGCTAAAATCAGGTCCCTGAAGTACCAAATCTACCTAGGTAGGTTCCCCCATGCCGGGTTGGGTTGGCCTGGGCTGGGTCATTCCATCCATTCCTCTCTCTCCCCATAAGTTAATCCAGCTTCTTCTGCTGCTCTGCGACCCCTCAAACCTCTTTTTGCGCAGCAGTGTAACCCCTTTCGGCTGCCTCTCTCTTTACCTTTGCACGTTGTCGTCGCCTCCTTCTCCTCCTCTTCTCTACTTCATTAATTTCTTGACTTTGTAGACTGCGTTGATCGCATTCAACTTCGACTCTTCTGCCCGATTCGCGCTCGAACTTATTTATTACAGTCGCCGATTTCGCATCGCATCGCACGTGCAGGCAATACATCATGGCGCAAACCTCAACGATCAGGTACAACCGATAATCCCCCAGATTTCAAGCTCGTCTAACCCTCAATTCTCTGAACAGCCAGGTCCTTCCTCTCATCATCGTCTTCGCCCTCCTCGGCGTGGGTGGCTGGGTCGGCTACCAAGTCTACATCAGCGTCGCCAAAATGTCCGACGTCGCCTCGGAGCGTATGGGCAAGAAGAACGTCGTATTCACAAAGGACGGAGTCAAGGTTGGCGTCAAGCAGGTCAAGACCGAGAATTATGTCGACGCGACACAGAGCTGGTTCGTGAAGGCGTGGAACCTAGGCACAGCCCAAGATGGTAGCCAGGCGTAAGTACAGTATGGTCAAAGGAGCTATCCAGATCTGACAATTTATGCAGCAAGAAACGAAAGTAAAAGCCGGTCGCCGGTCGCCGTTCCATTGCGAAATTTGTACAATGGTATTAAAATGGTAATCAGGGCAAACGGGAGCACGCACGAATTGCTAGGACTTGATGGGAGCTGGTTATTATTCTTGGCATGGTCTTCTGAGCGCCATTCATGTTATACCGGGAATTCAATTGCAACTCGTATTTTCTTTTCGTCCAAATGGCCTGATTCAAGATCAACTGTTCGGGACAGTGCAGTTCAAAAACAGCTTACACGGGCATGTAGGTCAGAAATACAGTATCTGAATCAGTCTTGCAACTGGAAACATAGAGTAGTTGATCTCTTAAGATCATATACACTCATGAGACAACGTCTGCCAGCAAGTTTTTGAAGATCATACAATGATCTACATTTCTGTTTCGTACAGCTGATCTCGTCAGATGGTGCAATCAAGCTCAGATCAAACAAATTTGTGATGGTTTTTGAACCCCACGTATCCAGCACCTGACATATCTAATTCATAAAAGCTATATATAGCTGTGCCGTCCAAGGCTGATTATCCTTTATCAAATGGGTTTCCAGAGAACATTCCTCGTCTATCATGGCATATGGCACAAACATTACATTCCCAATTCCAATAAATCAACAATTCTGACATCTAGTTAAAGCTTGGATTTTTAAAGCTGTAGCATACCTTGCGCCACCCTCTCTTCACTATTCAAGGACCCACACGCCTTACTCAACAACTCGTGCTTCTGGTGCTGAACCCGCTCCTTTTGCATGGCATCGTGTTGTTGAATCGGGTTCAAAGTATATCCTGCCATCGCGGGCGCCGTCTTAGACGATAACAGCTTTTCGAAATTATATGCGCCAGGATATGGGTTCGCCATCAAGCCGTCTCGGCGGATAAGCATTGACGGGACGCGGATGTTAAGCTGTGGAGCAGTATCAGTTAGTCCTGAACATGATACAACTAAAAGCAATAAAAATGGAGATCAAAGCACAGACAGAGCAAAGCAGGACTTGAGACCAGAAGAAAAAGAGAAAAAGAACGTATTGGGAGGAAGGAAAATGATTCGTCAGAGGTACTTACTTGACGGAGAACGTGGGCATATCTGACGCCGAGATGGGAGCCGATGAACTGAAGTCGGCCTTTGACCCATGCTCTTTGCGCATCAGTGGTGTAGTCCTGACCCTGGACACAGGTCAGGGGCCAGGTCAAGAAATAGCCTGGTAGGCCCTTGAGGGCATCTTCCTCTCCACAGCCAAATGCGGATAGGTTGGCTCTCTCGAGGAGTTCCCTACGGTTGCTAAACCATCCCAGTTGGTATGGGACCGAGGAAATAATATCTGTGATACTGTCGACGCACGTCCTTGCTGCTGTTGCATACTCGGGAGTTGTCCGGTAATCGACAGGAGCGCAGACCCAAGCAGCACAGCGAACGATGAGAGAAGCCAGAATGATACGTGAGCAACGCATCAAGTTCCAGACACTGACGACCCAGAGATCTTGGTACGCGTCAATTCGCCCTGGGAACACCTCGGCCAAGCCATAGTTGCCGTTAGGCACGTTGTCCTCCCAAGCCACGGACTTGTAGTGGAAGTACTCGGGTAAGGAATTCGCCCAGGCCACGTGCTGTTGGTCAAGCGTTTGACAACGACGAATGATGTCGAGCAGCAGTTCGATGTTTTCGGGACTCCGGCTCAAAGTCGCCATCAGGCGATTGGACTCGGCCCTGAGCTCTGCTGTTCGAATGTTGAGTCGCTGGCACTCAGCTCCGAAGTGGTTGTTGACGCTGTCCGTAATCCACCATTCCACTCCCATAGCTGGGGCTGTACCTGTGGTTAACGTATGAATGATCTTTTCATTTGTTAGCTAGACTGCTCAGCAGAGAAATTAAAAGAGTGACAATACCATTTGCGTTCGTGTAGCCACGAAAAGAGCCAGGCCAGTTTTCGTTTTTATCTGCCTCTTATCTCTAGATTTGACTAGGTTGATAGCCCCTTCGATGTGAGAGCCCCAAGCAAGCATTCCCAGTTGCTTTGCACTAATGTTCTCGAACAGTCCGAGGAGAAGCACAGCGGCCAAAGTAGAGTCTTCCTTTGACAGGACTGGATCTTTGAGAGCGACGAATGTGGCGGAAAGTGCTCGGGTATAGTGTCCTAGAGCTTTGGTTTCAAAGTCACATCCAGGGCCAACGCGGTTTCCGAGAGAAGCCAGGGCACAGGCTTCGAAAGCCAGCTTGAAATGGGGGGCTGGTCTTGTCTGGTCGGCCTTAAGAAGTGGGACAACGAATTCCATCCATCCGCGTGTGTGATCGTGAGCAGGCAGGAGAACGAAATTTGACAAAAAGTGACAAGTAGCCTGCTGCTCAACCGGAAGCTGAAGTGTTGACAAGATAGACTGGTCGGGTGCTGGTTTGTGGATGACGATGGCCCTGGTAGCTGTTTGCGAGCCTAGTTTGCCCGGTTTTTGGGCTGATGCCTTCTTGTTGGCCTTGCGAGCTCTTCTTTCAGTAGCCTGTGTTTCATTGCGGAAGACGAGATCAAACTCGTCCTTATATCCGGGACATTGTCTCCTGGATTTGGCGCATTGGTTGCAAGTTGGCTTCGTCTCATCGCACTGTAATTGTAAGCAGTTGCACTAGAGAGCCTCTGTGATATGTTTGCAGTGAGTCCCAGCAAGAGAAAACTACCAACATACCTTTATTCTTCGGGCTCTGCACATTTGGCAGCCCCGTGAAGGCTTACCACAGTAGACCATGACGAAGTGTAGTTATGGGTGGTGAAGATCAGATCCAACAATGGGATTCCACTCGAAATGCAAAAGTCACCAACAGAATAGGTGGCAGAGTTGGAATTGAGACAGAGGGTTATAGTTCCAGGGCTGTGTGTCCAACGGTTGAGTGGGAGGACAGAGTAGACGAGAGCCACAGGATAGGGTGTACAAAGACGCGAGCTACTTATCGCATCCGATCCCAGATCAAGAGTGTGATTTCGAAGTGAGAAGTGAAAGTTGTTGATGAAGCTACTCTTTCGCCGCGATCATAAACCAGTACGACCGAATGAGTTAATGAGATATATAATACTGGATCTGCGAGCGTCGACGTGCGAGATGAAGTGTTGATTTAATAGGATCAATGACTCGCTAGTGGCGAAGACTTGGAAGTGTCAGTGGTTTTGGTATCCAGATTTTGGTTCCTCTTCAGATGTGATATACCAGGGTGAGACACGGGGATAACGATAGAATTGAACGAGATGGTGGAGAGGGGAGAAAGAAGCAATGGGAGAGGGCATGGAAGAAAGAGGCAAAGTGTGTCCGAGCGGGCAGCAAGCGAGACGTTGTATCCGAAACGCGTGAGGGAGCGAACGAGCGAGGAGATGAATTGTTTGCTTATTAGCCTTACACAACACACGACCGCAGAGCACGGCGGGGAGGGTCTAAGCTAAGGAGCGGTACAGTAACTGTATCTGGAGAAGAAAGAGAACGAGAAAGAGACGACAGCAGGTTGGTGGTGGAACCTTGAAGGGGAGATGGAGGGGAGGACAAGGGGGTCAACGTGATAGCAGGCGATGAGACAATGCGGGTTTGTAAGAGTACATACGGGTGATGTGATAGATGATAGACCAAGAGACTAGACTGGTGCACTGTAGATGGTGGCCAGGCTGAAATAATTGCTTTTTCAAAGACGCCGTTGGACGAGATAAAGCAGGTAAAGAAAAGAGGATCCCAAGATGCAATGCGATGCAAGAGAATGGACCAAGAACCAGGTACGGTCAATAACGACCCACTAGAACTGTCAGTTATTAGAATGGTAACTTGTCAAGTTGTCGATTCTCGCATCAACAGAAGCGAGGGGACTTTCAATTGAGACCAAGACAGGGTTAGCACCTAGTCTAGATAGTAGTATGTATATATGTATGTATGTGAGTAAAGAGAGTTGAGTCGTGGAGTTTTGGTTTCTTGCGGGAGGCGGGAAATCATCCCCTGATGTGCACTTGGTAATATTGATCGAAGTCTAAGAGCTAAGAACCAATCAGAGAGTAGCAGGTCGGACAACCTGTAGCTTTTAGACTGAAAAGAGCTGGGCTATTACTCCACCCTGTTACTAGTCAACGAGTTTGAAGGGAAGAACTGCACGGCTTGCACGGGAGAAGCCTGCCCCGAGGAGCTTGACCTTGCTTGGCCTTGTCAGTATGTAGACAGCCAGAGCAGCCCAACAGCGTAAAGGGGAAAGAGGGCTGTGAACTGGAACAGGCGGCTGAGCGGGGCTTACAGGGGCTTTGCAGATGGAATGGTAGGTCAGTTCTGCAAGTGCCCAGTACTCACAGACAGGAACCTCGGCATCTCATACCTAGCTACCTGGGTACATAGTAACTAACATTAGATTGATTCGCGGCCTGTCACAACTTAATTGTGAAGTGTGTGCATGTGCATGACAATTGCTTTTCTTTCCTATGATCTGACAGATACTTACTCCGTATAGCATAAAACTATCCTCCTCAAAGCCGAGGTCCATGATGGAAATCAATGTATTTGACACAGCCGAGGAGTAGTAGCACCGATCACTAAGTGATCTGCGACAATTGTCGATGAGACCACTGCGATAATAGTCTGCATGATGAGATTACATACAGTATGGGGCCGCCTGTAATGCTACAGGCGGTTGATCGAGAGACTAAAATAACCTGTTGATATAGATTAGAGCTAACTATTAGACAGAAAGAGAAAGACAGGTTCTACAACGCATTCAGAGCTTAAAGAGTTACAGCAGTGAGGCTGTGATAATTCCTGAAATGTGAACCAAACATCAACTGTTGATCATGATGCACAGGGACTGAACTGTGCACCGGCAACCATCAGGGCCACAGGGGTCTTTTACGAAGCATATGTATCCATATGTCAATCATTGCCCGCTTTTGTTTTTCATTCTTTTTTTTCTTTTTCTTTTTCATACAGCTCAAGCAGGCTATAACATGACCAGATAATGTGACAGACATATTGGCTGATCTTGCTTTCAGGGACGTCTACAACAATATGATTACGATCGATTGCATTACATGACATTGACAGAACGGCAGATCGATTGCTTTATTACGTAGTCTACCTATGTACCAAGCAAAGAAAGAAAAGTAAATCCAGGGCATTATGTATGCATCTGTAAGTGACATGTATCTACTACCTACCTACCTATGTAAGTAGGGCTGGCTTCGTGTTTGACTGGCTGGGCTGGGCTGGGCTGGCAACTGGACCGTGCTGTAACTCATACATACCTACTGCGATATCATCATCAGAGAGAGCTGTTCAACAAATAATCCGTGATCCATAAGAAAGTGTCCGTCAAGTGCCACAAATCGCATCAGTAGGACGACTACCGCTTTCGGTAATTGCGGCTAATTCTGACTCTAACCATGTGGGTGCCATGTCTCGGTCAACGCCTCTTTGCTGTTGATGGTTTCACCCAAAGTTGAAGGACTCCACCTTAATCCATTCGTTTATCCGCACATGTACTATGGCCTGAGTGTGAACGCCGGCGTTTGCATTTGCTCAAGTTTTCGCTCCCATTGGTGCTTTGAAATTTAAAAGGCTATCCTATACAATGACGTTGGTTGGCATTTCAGCCCTAAAGTCAATTCTCCCTCCAAATAAGGCGTGTCTAGTATACTGTACAGACACCAAAAGTCTGGGTAGAATTTGCCGATGTATTTCGGAACAAGGGCGTACTGTGTTTCATCATATCCAAGTCGATGCAAAGATATACCTCAAAGGTCATGGAGAGAGGGGTAGATAGGCCCTCATGCAAGCTAGGTGCCTACTGAGAAAGTCACCCGCAGGGCGTAGATGCGTATGTCTTGGTCGTCAATTACAGAGCGTATACTAGATATAAATAACTGCTAAACATACCAAAGTGATTAATAAATCATGTATACTCCTACATAAATTAGAAATAAGAACCCATCGTCGCCATATTCTTGACCAACATGACTAGTCTCTCAGACTTCAGTCTCCTCTCATTTGATGTTTACGGCACCCTAATCGACTGGGAAACAGGCGTTCTCGACGCTCTCAAACCTTTGATAGGAGCCCGGAAAGACGAATTCAATAGAGACCAGCTCTTGAGAGTATATGCCGAAGCCGAAGCCGCTCAGCAGGAGGCCACTCCTGATATGTATTACTCTGAACTTTTAGCAACCCTCCACCCCAAGGTTGCAGAGAAACTCTTCCTTCCTGAACCAACCGCAGAACAAAACGAGGCCTTTGGCAACTCCGTCGGCTCATGGCCCGCGTTTCCTGACACTGTCAATGCTCTTCGTCGCCTCAGCAAGCATTACAAGCTTGTCGTTCTGTCAAACGTTGACCGTGAGTCCTTCTCGAGAAGTAACTCAGGACCTCTGCAAGGCGTCTCATTCGATCTGGTCATTACGGCCCAAGACGTCGGCAGCTATAAGCCCAACTTGCAGAACTTTCAATACCTTCTGCGCGAGGTCCAAGACAAGTTTGGGATTCCCAAAGAGAAAATGTTGCAGACTGCTCAGAGTCAATTCCACGATCATCAACCGGCCAAGATTTTGGATATCAAGTCGTGTTGGATTGAGAGACCTGGCGCTTTGATGGGGAATCGTGATCACCAAATCTTTAACTGGAAGTTTGCTACGCTTGGAGACATGGCGGATGCATTGGATAAGGAACTTGACAGTATATGAGTCTTCTATATAGCATGAGTAGCCTGAATGACGAAGAATTATTCAGATCGTCAATGATTCTGCATAATGATGAGCATCCTACCATTCCTTGTAAATAAACCACTCCCTTGCGATCGATTCCTCCTGATTCGGTAACAGACGGGATCCATAAACTCTCCGCTACATGCCTTTTGAAACTTGGAGAAGAGAACTCTGTTAAACTCCTTTTCAGTGTTCCTACTCCTCTCTCACAGGACTCTTGGACCCTATTGTCTTTATCGTAGGCATAGCGCGCTGCTATCAGAGCCTTCACTGCAGCATAAAAATAATTAAGCTCTGTTTATGATGATCTCGAAAGATATTTCCCATCATGTACTATCTGCCACATATTGCATGGCAACAGCGCTATCAGTGCATAACTTGAACCATGCTACACCCAAAATGTAACTAGACAGACTATCGGCTATGGGATATCTTACCTTAAAGATATGCAACAGGTGGTAGTTTAGTTTAGTTTATTGCAAGGTGGACGTTGGGTTGAAAGAGAGGTTTTCCAGGGGTGAGGTGCCGGCAGAAGGTTCGGTCGGAAAGGCTTTGCCAGTGGCTACGGATGCATTCCTGAGGAGGAGTTTATTTGGAAAATCGTTTTGTTATACCCCACTGTCACTGTCCATGAAAGCCGCAATCTTGATGGTTAACTCGTAAATTTCAAAAGGGGGTGGAGGTGTTCACACCATCTCGGGTATCCTCCACGAAGATGTTGATTTTCAGCATAATCATGGTATGTTGAAGAGTATTAACCCGTTCTCAGGGCTTTAACTCGTCCATATTTACAGCAGGACCAACATGAATATATGCTTGGTAGACAGAAACAGGTCCTCCGAGTAGGGCGCTAATTCTCCTTTGAAACATCAGCTTGTTTCCTTTATTCTTATAGCCGGATATACCGTTCAAGAGCGCACGGAGTCCACCAAACCCTTTTTCGTACTTGAAGGTCCCTTACACTCACCATAGATGTTATTTTCCACATAGATTTGCTTGTGCTGCTAGCCTGGCAGCAATCCCGAAATAGGTGCAAGAGAGTCCAGCTGGGTTGACCGGTAGCATATATAAACCAAGTGGGATAAAGACTTGTACACTTTCCATCGATTGTAATGCCAGTGTATCAGGAATGGATTTTGTGGCTCTTTGGAAAAATGTTGAAGTCATAGCATCATCCATACTCTGGCAAATATCATACGCATCTCTTGTCGAAGATTGACAGTGGCTCGAAAACTGCATTTCAAGAACAAATGTCATTAATGCAACGGAGACCCAGAAGGCATCTTCGGGTTTCATCCAAGACGAACATGAGTAAAATTGGTCAAGTCGTCCGCGGAGAGTGTCTTCGTCGATATAAAAGTGTTTGCCTACCGAAATTCAAAGACCACTTCTGGCAGGATAAGGGCTAACGGAGCTGGTAGGGATAACGAAACGGCCTCGAGGATTGCAGCTGCCTGTGAAAACATGTGGGGATCTATCATCCTTTTGCCGACTGTAGTGACCGCACTTGACACCTGGGTGATACTGTCAGGCTCTCTTTTAGACAAGATAGTTACACTTTTTTACCTCAGACCTGAGCTTATTCATTCCTTCGTTTGCCTTTCCAGTATTGGCTTTCATGATGTCAGATAGAGTATGTCCTCTTGGTTTGCAAGGCCGTTTAGAAGTCGATATTGTATTCACACTCCTATTTCCATCCTCCTTGCGATCGCCCGTCTTAGGAGTGGCTTTCAAAACCAAACAAATACCGGTGAACTTTTCAAGGGCCTTTTGCCGTACCTCTCAAGCCCCATAGAGTACCTCACAATATACCCCAGAGCCTGGATATGTCCCGCCTCGATGTTCATAGAGGTGTGAGAGGGAAGTGTGGTAGTTGTAGACACGAATCGAGCGCCGGGCCAAGTAGACTTCCCAAGTGTCCTGCACCTATCACAATGAGCGACAACTACAGACTTCTTTTTGAGACGGTGACAATTCTTACATCTACTATAAACTAGCCGTAAGCCATGTTGACATGAAGAACTATCAAAGGTCGCTTAGGTTATATCTTTTCTCCATAGATTTGATAAAGCTGTAGTCAAATGTTTCCATTTTTCAGCTTGTCAAACATACACGCTCAATTTTGACAACTCTTCTGGTACGTCAACCGGCGTTTGCTTCATTCTAAGCCATGCTAGATACAAATGAGGTCCGTTTAGATTCATGCTGCATCCGGTGATCATGGTGCGCCGCCTAACAAGCACAAGTAGCCACGGCCCGGTGCCGATTCTTCCTCTGGCATCAATGGTGGGCCTCAAAAGTGTATATAACGGTCTGAAGCGAACCCATAGATATAAGAAACACTTTATCTCCTTCTTCTTTCCTTTGCCACCTCCAGACTACCCGATAAGTCAGGATCCTGGCAGGAAAAGACTGACACCGCCGGCAATGAAGCTCAGCTCGTGAGCAAACATTTTGCCAGTACTTAGCTTTTTGGCTGCCCCGAATGCTTTCTCCGGTATCACTCAATATCAGTATCACTACCTGGGTGGCGGCCTCATTTAGATTTGAGCTACAAGCTATCCAAACTCGAAAAAAGGCGTGCCGGTCAACTAATACCCTGGGCCAGTCGTGAAACCACGGGAAGGTCAAGACACTGAATGGTCTCCAGATTGTTTCCCCAAAATGATCATCTTGGGCCACAAGGAATGAATCGACTGGTGGTTGTTGACTACGGGTATACTTTGCCTGTACACATGAGATCGATACGCATGGCCTAACCTCGTAGCCGGCCTCATTCCGTATGACATCACATATTGTATGACAAATGTCTAAATGCACACAGAGCAGAACCAAGGAAATCGTATTAATTGGCTTCCTATTTTGACCTGCTTACTTAGTACTCCTACTGAACCAGCCCAAACCCCAGTTCAGTTCCGTCTATTGTCCGTAACCGCATGTCTCAATTACAACCACCTAGCACTATGTAAGAAGCCAGGCTCAGCTATTGATGCTTGGCCATTGTTTTGCTTTTCGCAAGTAAGATCTATAAGCTTCTAGTTCGTTCCCTCTCTTTTGTGTAACCGTATCCTCCTCCAACAATCCTATCCTTGCAGGGAAAGGCTCTTTTCTTTAGCCACAACCCTACCCCTCGAATAGATTAGAGACCCCTTCTAATCCATCTGGCGTCGACTGGCGACCCACGTTCATACCGGCGCGTGTCGCATTCTGCCCTGCCTGAGGATCGCTCATGAACTGCTGCGCCATCTTGCTTCGGTTGCTTCTCTTGCCTCTTGAACCCTCAAATCCACTGCTCTTCGGGAGCTTGCCCATCTCTGATACGCTGACACCCTTGAGGTCTTTCAAGAGATCCAACACCAGGGCTCGCTGTTGGCGAGTATGAGCACCGGGTTTGGCCATATATGTTGACAGCCGTTCGAGACTTGACTCGCTTACATTGGGCAATGAGAGCAGTACATCGCTTGGAGTCGAAGTGATGGGGCTGTAGTAGACAACAGTAGCCGCAATCAATGCAGCCAAGTCCTTTTGGAGTTCCACAAAGTAAGGCTCATGAAACGACGTGATACAAGCCTTCAGCACATCAAGCGAGATGTATTCCCGAATAGCCGACGAGATTGAAGAGGGAATGGGGAACTTATCCGAAGCAAGATGTGCTTCCATCGGGCTTTGGGTCACTGACTTAGGCAATTGGCCATCCACAAGATGAAACTCGGGGACCAACGACACGAACAAGCGCAGGATCATACTGCAGCACCTCGTGTCCCGCATTCGAATTCCATGGGCGCAGAAAACAAGCAATGGCTCCACGACCTCATGGTGGGTGAGACAGAACCTGCGAAGGGTTGGATAGTTCTTTGCTTGGTCGGAGTCTGAAGTGCCTTCTCCATCCTCGATCGGTCCGTCTGTGCAACTGTTAGCATTTTTCGTCCGAGATACCTGAGGGTACAGCAACTTACTAAGTTTTGTTGGGTCGAGAAAGTCGGCCACCATTAACACTGCGGTGTAAGTGACTTGTCGCAGGATACTCTCGGCCTTCATCTCCTCCTTCAGACCCGCTTCGCCATCCGCAGCCACTTGCTGTTGACGTTCCATCTTGTCCCATTCGCCGTTGATTTTGATATCCATCTGCTGGAAGCATGCAGCCAGTATTTGTGGGAGGAAATGCTCTCGGCAGTCAACAGGGCAGTCATCAACCAAGTACCTAACCAAATTCAGCAAGTTGCTTTGCTGGTGTGTGGACAGCCAGACAGAATCTGCAAAGAGGGCTTTGGAAAGGGGTGCAGAGAGTCCCTGGAACCCATAAAATTGGCGCTCCAAGCGGCTCATACAATAGATGATGGCATAAGCAGTTTCCCTAACAAAACGCACCGATCCGCGAATAGTTGAGGCGAGACCCTCCATCGTGTTCTTCTTATCCATGACGCGTGCGTAAAAGTCATCTTTGCTGCCCTCAGAAATTCCAGCTTGCCAAAATCGATCGCTCAGAATTCTGTTGACTGTTGATCGCATCTCACTAGGTAAGCCGGCCCAGTTGTCGGGGTTGTGGCATGCGTGCGCGAAGCTCAGGAACTCAAGTAGATCAGCTAGGATGTTGGAGAAGCCGTCTTCCCAGAGCGCATACGAAGCCTTGAAAGCATCCGAGTTCTTGTCGAGCCTCTCGACCGAAAACGCTAGGAAACTCTTGGTTGATCGAAGTGGAAGAAGTTTGAGGCGTTCTTCAAGCTCACTTTGAAGAGCGAGCCCTTCAGTGTCAAGCTCACGGGTGCCCCAGTCATGGATCTCGTGAGCTCGGTGGTTGGCCATGTAAGCTTGGGCCTTGTCCAACCCCAAAAGCTCGCAAAAGCTACCGTACGACTTCAAAGAGTTTCGAACGTTCTCATCCTGCCATTGCGCCTTCACAGGGTCAATGAACTCGCGAAGCTTCTGAATCTTGGCATCAGCACCAACGCCGGTTGCTCGGTGTCTATCTAATGGTTAGCGAATTACACCATCATACCAAAGAAAGAACTTACATGATAATGAACAGAAAACTACGGTAAGCAATAGAGCGCTTCTCGTCGAGCGATCCGGATGACATCATTTCGTTCACCTTGTTTTCAATTTGGTCGTATACACCCTGTTAGATTGTTAACATATGTCTTTATCGGACATTCAGATCACTTACCAAGAGATGGTCTGGCATCTCTGAAGCCAGTCGCTGCAGCTCAATCATACTTTCACCCTGCAAGTCCTTGATGGCATCGTTAAAAGCGCGGTACTCTGGCTCAAGTGCCGGCCATGTCAGCAGAATGTGTTCCAAAACCTTAAGCATGAAGGTAGCATTCTTGTTGAGAGCAGTCGTTGAGAAGTAGACAAGGAGCTGTAAAGTTCGCTTCCTGATCATTGGGTCTTCGAATGTCATTTCAAGTATCTTATTACACCACGTCTCCAAATTCGCTTCCATTTCTGGGCCATGTTGCTGATGCTCCTGGGGGCGGTGTTTGCGCCATTTGGTATAACCCTTGAGCGTCGCTTCGATAACAGTGAATTGCGCATCGACACGCAAGACCGGCATAGAATGCTTGAAATAGTTCTGTTTGTCCAGAGGAGGCTGACCGTCATAGAGGTGCTGTAATAATTCCTCGGTACGGTTGAGAATATGCGGGATTGCGTCTACCAGTTTTAGCTGGACAACGGCCTCGATGATTTGGGAGCTGTACCGGCGGTAATTGCCTAAGAAAGCGTGGCGCTCGGGGATCGTGTCTGTATCTTCCATTAGATAGAGAAAAGTAGGATCCTGGGTATCCTCCGGCAGGTTCTCGTAGCGGACCAGTCTTGAACTGCATGTCTCTAGAAGGGGTGGAATGAAAGGAGAGACATGCTCGCCAGGGCCGATAAGACGGTTGCTGAGCAGTCGCGTCCAGGTGACAAGGACCGGAATCGATACCATCAAGCTCTGGTGTTGCACGACTTGGACCAAAAGTCCCAGGAACTCGTCTTTGGCGGCTTCGGCGGGTAGCTTGGCGTACTTCCTGTCAAAATAATCACCGAGGCATGAGAGCATCTGTAGAGACTGGTTAGCATAACATTGGCAAAATCCTCTGTTCTACATACCTCCGACAACTTCTTGAGTGTCTGATACCTGTCCTCATCAACGTCCTCAGGATCCACAGCAGACCATTCGATGAGTCGCCTGCACAGGCCAATTGATTCGCGATTGTACATAGGGGCTACCAGCTCCTTGAATTCCTCATCGTTGAAGTTTGTCCTGCAGTAGAGAGCATGAAGAGCTTCCAGCGCAGCCTAAAATGGTTAGAACTTGACCGTTCATGAAGAAGGCCGGACTAGTAGGTAGCAGAAAAGTTGGCTGTCTGTACCCTAAGAAGTCTGGTCAAAGTAGCATAAGCTGACCTACTAGTTTCGTCTCCTATGCTTCCAGCGGCCAACTTTTCTGCTACTCTGAGGCCGGAGTACGTTAACTTACCTTTTGAATGGAGGCATGTGACGAGGCAAGACCAGCGCATAGAACTTCAACACAGCGTGCAGAAGAGACAGCCTTTGGGATTGCCCAGGGCATGAGTGAGAGGAATACAGATAGACCCTTGTGTATGCATAGCTTGACTTCATCGTTATCGCTGTGCGCCGAATTCAGGCAGTAGCCCAGGAATTGTGACAGCCGGCTCAGCCACCCATCATCACCGTATCGCACAGGTGGCCCTGGCTGTCGATTGGGAAAGGCCTCGACTAGCACTGAGGTAGGGGTGAAGATCTCAACGCACGCCTTGCTAAGAACACCTTCCCGCATGGCCACCACGGCGTCGTCTCCGGTAAAGACCTCGTCAGAAAGGTTCTCGAGGATAAACATAACAAGCTCCTTGTGAACGGCTGAGTCAGGGACCTCCCACAGCTGATACAGCATAGAATCCATATCCATCCATTCTGCGCCCCAGCATCTCTTGGCAACCTCAACCCAGAGTTGAGCTGTTTTGTTCCGTATATAAGCCGGGTCTTCTTTCGCGACGGCCTGACCGAGACTCAATACCCATTGCCGCACAGCCTCTGTCTGTTCTGTGGTGTAGGTGGACCACCGGTATCGGATCGCGTGTTCGAGCAAAGAGAGAGCGTAGTGTCGGACGACGGGGGATTGCGACTTGTCAGAGGCAAGGTTAAAGCCTTGCATCGGTGCTTCATTGTGATCCTTGACTTCTTCCAGATAATCTTGGGCTGTCCTACGATCGCCGCTGGTCGCGTATGGGTTATGGACGATCTCGAGCGCCTGCTGCATCCTGGCAACGACGTCCGAGCCATCACCTCCAGAGCCCGACGACATCAGGCTGCCGTTGGCTTCCATGTTGTATCTCGATGGCGAACGATAGACGGTTTGCCAAGATGAATTCACGGTAGATGAAAGCGTGGGTCAAAACGCTTGTCCTACGCAAGACCTTTTCTAAAGGCGGTTTGTTTCGTCGTTTGTGGTTTGCTGTTTATTGTTGTATTTACGCAGAGTTCAGGCGTCGTTTCGTTTGCGAGTAGGATCGGAATGTGATGCAAGAATCGGAGGTGACTGGAGGGTTAAGATGTAGGTAGTTTGATAAAGACGAACAGCAGAGTAAAGTATAGTCAAGCTGGTGGGCAATAGTGAAGTTAGCCTCCAAGCTTTAGGCTACAAAAATGAATAACCTCAAGTGCGATCTAAGTAGGTAGCATAAACTGACCTACTAATATCGTCTCTTATATCTCAACCGCCAATTTTTCTGATAGCCTGAGATCAAGTAGGTCAAAATCAAAGGTTTGTTATGAACAAAGGCGGTGAAGAGAGAAAAACGAAACCGACAACTGAAAAGATAGGTTAGAAGTATCAAATTCGGAGTTTGGTTTGAATATGGTGAGAGGGAAGTCACCTTCAGTGCTAAGTTATGGAGCCGAACTAACGGCAGAGTACCTAAAGTGTTGGGCTAAAATTGAGAGCTCTCCTCAGGCTGAGGAAAGAGCCGACAACATAAAGAGTCAAGTCGAGACCCAGTGAGCTGGAGAATGGGCCCTCAACGAAATTAGCAAGTCAGTTTATGCTGTCTAGACTATGATCTTAGATCGTTTATTTTTGCACCCTAGAGCTTACCTAGAGGTCATCTTTTTCGTTAAGTACCCGCTAGCGGGCCTAGGTATCTGGACCCTCCACTGATGACGGGGCAGTGGCCCCGTATGAAACAATTCACTTTGCAGCGCATTAACAGTTGACACAGAAGAGCTCTATTAGAAGCTTCTGCTGGTGAATAGGAGATACGAAAAGGGTGCCCAAGGCTGGGCCTGTCACAATCTACTTTTTCGTCTGTCTTCCTTGCTATTCCTCTGTCAGGCGTTGATATACTGCCATCTCTTACAGCTTTCGCCTCACCAATGCTCGTTCATTTCTTCACCCTAACAGCCTACGTCTACTCTTAGTATGTACTGTACTACCTAAGCTAAAGATCACCCATGCACGTGTTCGGTGACACCTACAGATGGGTCCAATCAACAGATCGCTCATTATCCGTATTGGGGTCCTTTGTTCCTACAGTAGGCGCTTTTTAAATCCTGGGCGTCTTGCAGGGGGTTGCAAATCTTCAGATAAGCCGCAAGGCTGAGAGAGATAAATACGACAGAAGAGGAACGCAGCTCCAATTGCAGTTGCAGGTATCTAGGCTTTCACTTAAAACCACCCACGTCACTGTTCATGAGGAGTTGAGGATCATCATGCCACAGGCCTATTTCGTTTACCAGCCTTGGCTTTACAACACCAGTCAAGAAGATTTAAAATTTGAATGTGAAATTGCAATTGGTTAACAAGCTTTTGTTCGTTACGCCCATCATGATAGTACAAAGAACTCTCAACGCTTCCTCTATGCTACTCTGCCAATGAAAGTCAAACTATAGCTCATACTTCCAAAGACAAAGCAGCTTATCATAGAAGCTAGTCGACACACACCACAAGGCCTCTCCTGCTTTATCATCCCTCACGAAATCACTACCATAGTTCATGCTCTTGTGCTCTTCAAATCTCGCCAGGATCTTGCAAGCCCAATCTTGTACTTGCTTGACCTCCAAATCGATAAGCCTTGCACCTGCATGCATGCATGAAGCGAGGATTCTGATCCTGGTTAAGTCTGCATCTTTTTGAATCTTGACAAGATCCAAGCGCCAAACGCCTCCTCCCATGTTCTCTTCAAGGACCAGTTCAACCTTTTTCATGCCATGGGTTTCGTGCAGGTCGTGTATGATGAAAACACGCAGATGATCGTCGTAGCTGCCTGTCACAACAACTCTTCCATTGTTCTTGGTAAACAAAGGGAGTGGGAGAATGGCTGTGACGCCTGCGTTGTGTATTCCTTTGATGGTGACGGGCGAATAGTGCTCTTCACAAGGCGAACTGGAGTTATTGGGATCCCAAACACAGGTCGTGTAGCGGAGCATTGAGTCGTCTCCGCCACAGTAAGCTGTGACTTGTATCTTGTCGTCGTGTGTAACAGCTGTCCCTACAGAAAAGGCAATGCACCAAGCCTCGAGTGAATTGGCAATATTCAACTCCGTGAAGTCTTTAATACAGTATTCCTCGTCCAAATGTAAGAGCCGCGCAGAGCTCGTCGATGTTGTTACACCGATCACATTAGGAATCTCGGGGTGCCAGTTGCATTGCAGGAACAAAACATCCTCTCCAATATCTTCACATCGACTTGTTGAGATGTGCTGTAAGGGCGCTGAAGATTTCTGTGCAGGGTCCAGCTTGAGCACCGCCAATGTTCCAGTACTGGATACCACTGCCAAGATATCTTGCTTGGCTTTGGATGGGTGAAAGCGAAGATCCAAAACTGCTGACGGTTGTGAAATGGTCTGAACGAGATGACTATGAAATTGTCAACTTCAATGTCGAATTGTGCGTGACAAAGAAACTCACAACTTGGTGCCATGGACCTTGAAAACTAGGAGACTACCGTTACGACTTTGTAGTGTCTTAGTCGCAGTTCCATGCTCGCCATCGTTGCCATCTTCTTTGCCCTCTTGAACATCATCTTCGTAGTTCTCAAGGTTGTACGTTCCCACTACAAACAAATCTGGATGCGCAGGGCAAAACTGAATGCAGCTGGGAGGGAGGCCTAAGGTTAAGGACACCTCGGAAGATATGACGTTTGCATCATCCATTGGACGATTGTTTCAGGGCTTATTAAGTTGCTGTAATTTAGAAGGCTCGAAGCAAACAAATTGTCAAGATAGAAATGGGGTTCTCATGGCGGGGGCCCCTCTCTAACCGCAAAACAGGGTTGAGGCTCATTCGGGCAATATCACTACTCCCTTCGATAGATAGAAAGTGACAAGCCCAAAGAACAAAACACCACTCAACTACTCAAACTCAAACTGGTTTCGTTTTCTTTCATGGATGGCAGCCAATTAATTGGTCTCGATCGTAGGGTTATCAGTCTCTGCAGGGTGTTCAAAGCTTAACTGCCGAGCTAGCGCTTCATCGACGCGAACTTGCTTTTGCGACTCCATCTCCTGACCTGGGGTAGTCAAAACAGACTGTAGATGATTTGTCTTCTTACGTCAACACGCGCTTCAGTTGTTTTTTTCTTATCTTTGACCGATATTCCGGATCAAAGAGACATCGCAGTTCTTTCACATACAAATCTTTTTTTATTTCGACATTCGCTATCAGGTTTGTGCTCTTACCCCCACAAACAAAGCTCAACGCCAACGGCGTCATCGCACAGTAATACTAGTCCTCCACCTCTACTTGATGCTTAATATCAACACTATGGATCAGCCCGATGATTCTGATTTTTACGGTATCACCCGGCTTCCATCCATTCATTATCCATTGACTCACCAGTGCAGGGGACGACGAGACCGTTATGGACCTCCACCGTCGTGTACAAGATTTTGATGTTCAAAGCTGGATGCTTCAGCAGCAGCAAAGTCCTGGGAGACCAGTTCCTCACAAGAACATCGTCGCAGACACATCGCACCTACATAACCCTTACGCTGGGGTGCATTATGCGTGGCAACTCACCGAGACTGTAGACAAATTCCTCACACGTATGCCGCCCAAAACAACAGACCTCACAAAGGACACACCCTGGATCTACATATGCAACCCGTACATCGCCCGTGTGGAGAAATCCTTGGCTCAGAATCAACACAGCAAGGGCAACGAAGATGAAGCCCCCGAAGAAGAAGGCAGCAAAACTAAGCTTGTCATGGAAGGCGGCCTTGAGAGATTGGAGCTTCTATCCAGATTCATCGAGGGCGTCCAAAGAAGCAGAAAAGTCCCTGCTACGCAAGAGCGAGAGATGAGCGCCGAGAGAAAGAGAGCTTCCGGCGATATACTACACTTGGCACATGCTGCTAGAGTCAGAGCTGGCAAGGTACGGATATAGAGAAGTGCTCGACATCAGCGAACTAACATCAGTAGTGGATGTTATTCTGTCCGCCAGCAGAGGTTAACGACGTATGGGATATTATCGCAAAAGCAACAGCCAACAATGAGCTTGGCATCGCAGCAAAAGTTGCCCCTCGGCCAGTCGACGAAGATTCTCGCAAAGATCGACTTATCTGCGTATACACGGCCGACTTCGCAAACAAGGCCGACGTGGGCAGAGTCCTTCAGAGGCTGCGAGAGCTCAGATTGGTAGAGATTCGCGGAAGACCAATCTACTATAAGCCAGGTGAGTCATGTTCTTGGTGTGCTTGTGTTGCCGGAAAAGCAAGGCTGACACAAATCGGTAGATGCATATACCTACATTGGCATATCTTCTGGAAATCCCTGGGGTCTGAAAGCGTCGATCTATAAGTCATCTGACATCTTTCAAACTTGACAACACACAGAGAATGACTCATCCACGCGTAGAGAGGAGAACAAGAGGAAATAGCTCAATAGATACCTCGAGGATCGGGTAATGAGGTGTGAGAAAAGCAAAGGACAAATCGTATCATCATAAACATCATATCCCATAGACCAAACTCCAGCCGTTCAATAACAACCATGATAATAATTCCATATGGCGCTCGATGCCGCCGCTGACCACAGCCCATGGTATTCAACCATTCCCACCACCAACCTTCTATGATTCGACTCCGTGAAAACAAGGAAACCCACGCGGGTGTGCAGGCTAGACATCGATAATCTCAAGATCATTTGGTCCAGCGTCGAGGTCGATGTATTTGAGAGGCAGAACAAGCCGGTATGCGCTGTTCCCATTGAGGTAGTAGCGGTGCAGCTTCTTAGTGCGCAAGAAACCAAGCTGCTCGTATAGTCGCATGGCGGCGACGTTTGTTTCTTCAGTCTCGAGGACAATCTCGTCGGCATTACGTTTTGTCATGGCGTCAATGGCCTTCTTGACAAGGGTTGTAGCAATGCCATGACCACGGAAGTCGGAGGCAACAGCCAACATAGCAATATAACCTCTACGAGTGGGGTTGGAGTGCGAGGCATGGACTTCCAGCTTGCACACGATAACACCAATAAGAGATGAGTCGACTGGGTTCAGAGCCTAGAGAACTGTATTTAGATAGCTGAGACTTGACATGAGGAAGCGATCAGTCTAACCATGAAGCAGAGGTGTGCCCACTGGCAAAGGAAATAGCGATACACATAAATACTATAAGGCTCACTCAAGTCCTTTGAGATCAAGGCCCGGATCGCGGGTAAATATTCAGCCTCGAGAGCATGTTCGTATTGGACGTAGCGTAGTTCGCCAGGAAGATTCTCGGTTTTGGTAGTGGCCATGGGACTGTGAGCTTTTTGAATGGATTAGGGTACTCAGACTTGATGTCCAAGTTTGGTACCGAGATTTGTGACAAAAGAAGGTTGAGTTTGGGGTGATATTTGAGTGAAATGAGATCTTAGATGAGTATAGATAGAAGAAGATGCTGGAGGTTTAAAACCAGTGGAGACGTCGACTTTTTTGATACCTTAAAGAGGGGCAGGTGGAAATGGAGTTCAGCCCGGTATCGGTGAGTCGAGGGATCGAGGAATTGAGGGGTAATTTGTGTTGAAGGTGTGTCTAGGTTGTCAATAAAGAGGTGAATTAGATGTCGCTTGAGGTCAGATCTGCAAGAGTCATATATAAAAAGCCAAGAAAAGAAGGTGGGAAGCTCTTGAGACTGAATTCAGGCGTCGTCGTTTTGGGGGTGAAGTGGCAACATGGAACCCAGCTAGGTAGGTACCGGGCTGTTAGCGGTCCAATGCAAGCGGCAGGCCACGAGGGCAAGGCTTACAGGGCAGTTGGCTGAAGGGGGTGGGGCCCGCCTCGCTACAGCTACAGTACTAACCCAGCACCCCAGGTGCAGTCTGCAGAGCCAACCTACCTCCATAGGTACAGTACCTACCTAGGTAGGTAGGTAGGTAGGTAGTGTACAGTACGGGCTATATTAGAGCTTTCTACTCTAGGCTTGCGTAGAGGGGGAGGTGGGGTAGTTACTGCACTATTCGTGCACTTCCAAGTCGAGGCCAAAGACTCGCACGATTATCTTCATGGGTGCTCGCTAGGTTCCATCTATCGCTTCAAGAAGCAATGCTTCGCTTTGACTCGTCTAGACGCCTTCAGCCCCTTCGTAATCTTGTTCCCTCTCGCATGATCCCGTCGGCAGTCTAATCCCTTGCAGTACCGGCCTTATCTTGGCTTGACGTCAGGTTCCTGCCTATCAGGAACCACCGGCATGTCCTTTCGATCCGATGCCCGAGCTCCCTCCCTTCAAGCCCAAGACGTGCGTACGTGCCTCGTATTTTCATGTGATAGGTATTCGGTCGCAACTATCCAACATGGCGCAACTCTTTAATCATCGCGACAATTTTAGTCTATTACCCAGTAGCCCTCGGACTAAACATCAACCCCTTTCTACCCATTAGACACAGCATACATATAACACATGAGCAGATGAATGCCGCTAATAAATGAGACACTTCAGGATCGAGACCCCGGTTTTTGCTTTAGAGCACGCGCCAACTCTTTATGGGCGTCATCGCTACGTACTGTACAATAATTCTTGAACACGAACCTTTCCACCACCTCTATAGTCTGGTCGAGGTTCTTTTCCCCCCTTCTCCAACCAGAGACTGAACCATACAGCGCCTCCAAGAGGCCTGCTTTTCAGCCGACAACATGGGAAAGTCCACTTTGCGACGCCGAAATGTCCAAGATGCGACAAATTACGATAGCGCCAATGCTGGCGACACTTCGAGAGAAGAGAGCCCAGCGGCTGAACCAACCACACACGTTCGAGTTGTTCAACACGCCGTCCCCAGGACCCGAAAACGCCGCAACACCTTCGTCTTCTTCCTTGGTAGTTTATTCGGAATTATAGCCGCCGGTTTCTTCGCTTCCAGCAATGATCTTATCGACCTCCCCGAGTTCACCGACTTGTCCATGGATAACTTAATGGATGCTCTACCTGCCGGCTTGGTAAAGGACATGCGCGACCTTGTCCAAGGCGAGCGGGATATTGCTGAATCGTATGAGCCATTCTCTGTTGGCGAAAAGGCTCGATCCGAGGGGCTAGGAGTTCATCATCCTATGATCATGATACCTGGTGTCATATCAACTGGACTCGAGTCTTGGGGCACGGCTAATATCTCAAAACCCTATTTCAGAAAGCGACTTTGGGGCAGTTGGACAATGATGAAAGCTTTGGTTATGGACAAGGAGGTTTGGAAGAAGCATGTCATGCTCGACAAGAGGACAGGCCTTGACCCGCCTAACGTGAAGTTAAGGGCCGCCCAAGGTTTCGATGCGACCGATTTCTTCATCACAGGATATTGGATCTGGAGCAAAATCTTTGAGAATCTTGCATCCATCGGTTACGATCCAACAAATTCGTTCACGGCTGCGTACGACTGGCGCTTGTCGTATCCCAACCTTGAGGTACGGGATCGCTACTTTACTCGGCTGAAATCGCATATCGAAGTCGCGGTGGCCACTGAGGACAAAAAGGTCGTTCTCGCATCACACAGCATGGGGAGCCAGGTCCTTTACTATTTTTTCCACTGGGTGCAGTCAGAAACAGGCGGGCGTGGTGGACCGAACTGGGTTGAGCGCCACGTTGAGGCCTGGATCAACATTAGTGGATGCATGCTTGGAGCAGTCAAAGATTTAACTGCTGTACTCTCTGGCGAGATGCGTGACACAGCTCAGCTGAATCCGTTCGCTATTTACGGACTGGAAAAGTTCCTGAGTAAAGAAGAGAGAGCCGAGATCTTCCGCGGCATGCCCGGAATATCCTCTATGTTGCCCATAGGCGGAAACTCTGTATGGGGTAACTTGACCTGGGCTCCTGACGACCTGCCAGGGCAGAATCGTTCATACGGATCTCTCTTGAACTTCAGGGTCGGTTCAAACTGGACAACTCCTGACCGTAACTTCACCGTTGAGGAAGGCGTGTCCTATTTGCTCAACACAACTGAGGACTGGTATCAAGACCAAATCAAGGGCAGCTACTCTCGGGGCATTGCTCATTCCATAGACGAGGTTGAGGCCAATGAGCATGACGCCAAGAAATGGATCAATCCTCTCGAGACGCGACTACCACTTGCTCCCAGCCTCAAGATCTACTGCTTTTATGGGGTTGGAAAGCCGACTGAGCGAGGGTATTTTTACAAGCCACCGGATCAGCCATCATTAACCAATCTCAACATCACGATAGATACAGGCTATACCGAAGGAGACGTAGACCACGGTGTTGTCATGGGCGAGGGGGATGGTACCGTGAATCTCCTCAGTACAGGTTACATGTGCAATCATGGCTGGAAAATGAAGCGATACAACCCAGCAGGCGTCAAAGTTACAGTCGTTGAAATGCCTCACGAACCGGAACGCTTCAACCCTCGAGGAGGACCTCGTACGGCCGACCACGTCGACATATTGGGGCGATACAACCTGAACGAGTTGCTGTTGCGGGTAGCGAGCGGCAAGGGTGACACGATTACAAACTATGTTGTGAGCAACATCAAAGAATACGCCTCCAGAGTTAAGATTTACGATGATGAGGAGACTTCATAGAATAGGCGCCTCAAGGCGTTGATGGCACCGTTGGAGTTGGTGGAACTGGCGATGTTGGTTACTGCAATTGTTTCCATGGTTTGGTGTTTGGGAGTTCCCGCGATAGACTTGTTCTTAAAACTCTTACTTGTATCCGCGATACCCTTGAAGGTGTGGAAACACCTCGATCCAGGATGGATCCCGTGAAAGATACTCGGAGTATATATGAGTTTGGAATGCTAATAGCACTTAATACATACTGTGATGTTGAGAAACATGAGGTCGTAAATTCAACTGGGGGTTTGAAGTGCTTGACAGTAGGTACCTGTTCAACGGAATTCCTACCGTAGTGGCAGTCCTCGTGGTAGAGATAGTGTTATGCACTGCAACTAGTCGTGGTACTCCGCAGAGTTATAAGAATCCATAATCTTTCTATTGTAGCCAATACAATGCCGATACGTGCTGTTGTTGTTGTCGCTGCATCGTTGAGTACCTCCTGTCTCATCTGCCAAGACACCATTTGACAGGCTTGAATGAGGTCACGGTACAGTGAACGACTTAACCTGAAGCAACTCAGCTCGACCCCGCCACCTCAATTCTCGAAACACAATTACAACCCAGACTCGACATTTTTGTTCCATCTTGACTTTAGGTGGGATATGACCGCTGCGTCTGCATCTCCTCCTAGAAATCATCACCAGTCAGCCGCTCGTCTTGCCGTCTTTTCTCAGCACAGTCCCGCCGATCGAATCCACATCACGTATTTCCACCGCCAGCCCCGGCAACAGGACCCGATGCCTTGGTCCCTGTACACCTATCAAAGCGAGGATCATGGCAGATTTCGAAGAAACATATTCCTCTCGTGAGGAGGATGGGGAACAACTTTGGAATGGTGAGTGGTTGGTAGTCTATAGTGCCACTGGAAAAAGGACTCGAATTGACCGATTCTACAGATCTTGATAAATGCGTCTCAAGCAAATGCGATTCCCACGAAACGATCGACGATGCCCTACGCAACTGGATAGATTTGACGAACCGCTTGCGTGACTGTTATCACGAAACACAGGATGAAGTCGTCACTTGTGCACGGATGCTTCTCGCCAGCAGTTTGTTCCGGGACAACAAGGACTATGTTCGCACCCAGATCATCTACAGTCTGCTGCAGGAAGACGAGACAGGACCGTTGCATGCCATAGTTTGTCTGCTTCTGCTCGACGGCTGCCAGGATGACACCATGTTCCCTCGCATGGTAAACGAGGCCTGTTTTCCTCGACTCTTGGAGCTTATCAATGGTCGCCGAGACCACGGCCAGGATCCCCGGCTGCACCGACTTCTTTTGCAGCTCATGTACGAGATGTCGCGTATGGAACGACTCCGAGTGGATGACTTGACTATGGTGGACGACGAATTCGTCCACTACCTTTTTGCCTTGATTGAGGAGCTATCTGATGATGCGCATGACCCTTACCATTATCCGACCATTCGAGTTCTGGTGAGCAATACAGTGCCTTCCTCATTTACAAAGATGCTAATATAAAGCCAGCTTGTCCTGAACGAACAGTATATGCTTGCTTCCACCGACGTCAAGGGCCCATCTGCTCCGAAACAGCGCCTGACGAACAGAATTGTTAAATGCCTAAGTCTTCACGGTGCTTCATTTCGAACGTTTGGCGAAAATATCATCCTGCTTCTGAATCGAGAAACCGAGACTTCTCTACAGCTACTCATTCTGAAGCTGCTGTATCTACTATTCACAAACAAAGCGACATACGAATACTTTTATACGAACGATTTACGAGTACTCCTGGATGTCATTATCAGGAACCTGATGGACCTGCCGGATGAGAAGATGTCCTTGAGACATACCTACCTACGGGTGCTTTACCCGCTGTTGGCACATACACAACTCAGCCAGCCGCCGCATTATAAGCAGGATGAGATCCTTCGTGTGCTTAGTATTCTCCGAGGATCTCAGAATGTACACTTTGCACCTGCAGATGATACAACCCTTCGCCTGGTTGATCGTGTATCCAAGGTCAAATGGATTGAAGAAGCGCAGTCACCCACAGCAGGATCGGGTGAAGCCGAAGTTGCTCGAAGGTTTCTGGGTATCAGCCTGTCGCGATCGCAAACCGCGAGTAGTGTCAGTGTAAGCGATGTCGCGGCAGTTAAGGAGAAGCCGGGAGTGCAGACACCGAGCCGATCAGGCGAAGGTGCTGATGCTGGTGAACCAGAGGTAGAGGAGGGCGTCACAATGGCCCCCAGGCCCAAGAAGCCGCTGCCAGAAGTGCCTAAACATCGCCATGGTGTACCTTTTGCACAGAAATTTGTCAACGGTGGACAGAAGAAGACGCCTCCTCAGGCGCCACCACCGCGCCGATGGGGACGGATGAAAACGGTTGAGAGGCCTCCTGTAGACCCAGTTCCAGAGCAAGAGGCGTGATAAGTTTGATCACTGAGCGTGATTCTCCGCGTTAGGAAGTTTAAGGAGTAACATCCCGTCGAGCGGGGGCAGCGCCGGTTGTTTCTATCGTATGCGCTAAGTAAGATTTTCGGTTTGACGACAGAGGGCGTTGTGGAGCTTTCTGCAGCACTGTACTGTACCGCACTGGACACATAGCATCAGGCACGGCGTTTTTGGGTGATTTTGGTCATGAGAGCATACGGTCATGTAAGTCATGGTTCTGGGAGATTGTAAGCAAACTGCGACAAGACATTTTGCGTGAAACCGTGTATGAAGAGTAGCATCACGGTTGAGCCTGTAAAGAGATGGATAATTGATTTTGACAATGAAAATGTGTATTTGCCAAGTAAGTGAAATATGCATCATGCAACATTTTGATATCTTGGACTAGATATGTCCTGAATATCCCTCACTAATTGGATGTCGCCGGCAGTTATTATCACAGTGCCGAGCCGGGATCTGGCCTGCACAGCCCAGATTAACTTAGATCTGGTTCCATGAGCTTTAAGACGAGCAAATCAAGATCCACATGTCCAATGTGGAGGAAGACCTCAGCTTTTCAAGGGATTGCAGCAGCATGAGAATGAGACTTCCGCATCAAAGGCAAGCAACAGATTGGTGGCTTAGACCACTCACTATACGGAGACCCGATCAAGCAATCTTCTTTTTGGCATTAATAATTAAGGATCTTACTCCTATGAGGTCTCTCGAAAGTTGGCATAGGCAAATCGTTTAATTTACCCCAACGAAACGCTGAAACAACAAGTTGCCGATCCGGAAGGCGGCGATGCCGAGAAGATCTCAGCTTCAACTGACGACAGTGGATAAAGTCTCAACATGTGAAGCGGATTGGCCGTGCATAAGATTGGGCAAAGCCTGAAGATTAATGACGATCGTTGTTGGGCTGCAGCTTAAGGTTGAAGGCATCACCAGGAAAACCAAGAGATGGACCCTTTTGAGTGGCACTCAACTACGTCATTTATGTCCGTCAAGCGTCGGTCGTGGTGGGGAGAAACGCTATAAACTGGCTGCAAGCAGCTATGACAGGACTTTCTGAGTACTTTGAGCTTAGAGTTTGATAGGTGCTTCAGGTGGGCTGGTCTTGGGGTGATCAAGTACCGGCTGAGTACCGTCGATTAGCCCGTCTGGTGTAGGTACCTAACTACCTAAGTGCCTGCAAGCTCTTGGCGAGTCCCCGCTCCCCGGGCTTCCCTTCCATCTCCAAGATTCAGTTGTTTGTTTAATGATGATGTAGTCAATCAACACAAACCAATATCACTAAACATTAATCACGGGCAACAAAATTTTTTTGGCTGTGCTCCCAACCAAGTTTCAAGACTTGCTGACCAAGTTCGCAACCACTTCTGCTCTTTTTATAGGTATAGACGATTCAATTATGTGCCGAGCTTTCCACTTGTGAAGGTCCAACGCAGGTGCTTCAACGGACTAGAATTTCCTCATCTTCCACCATTGTGGAACACAGACAAATAGAGAACCCTTGGATTTTCAATCAATTACCCGCTGATTCTCGCTCCTCTACTCCACATTAGAAGCTGTCGCTTCCGCTCATCCTGCTCCAGTACAAACCAATTAACGAAAGCCAAGAACAAAGGTGCGCCTGTCGTCGACTCAACATCATCATTTGTCTCAGAAGGTTCCTCCACTGCAGAAAAGACGCTAGTCTCACTCGAACGGGCCTCTAGTTTCGGTAGCGCCACATCTGCCAGCGGTCAGTTGTGCGCCCATTGCGTCAACACCACCATCGTCCTGCGAATCCATCACCCTGATTTTTTGAATCTGGCTCATGTCGGGTTCGCTCTCAGTCTCAGCGTTCCTCCACTCAGCGCTATCACTCACTGATCAATACTAGCTAACTGGATTTTTTAGGTTCTAGGTTCGTTTCCAGGTTCTCCCTTCGCTTCCGTCTCGGGTTGTCCCCCATCTCCTTGTGGTCCATTCCGTCCGTCGTTTCTGTTTCTCTCTTTAGTCTCGCACAGTCCATTATCTTAGCTCAGCTCAGGACTGTTCCCAGACGTACCGTAACAGAAATAACAACGCCACCTCCGCCATGGATATACCTCCTTCTCACTCCCCGTCTCAACCTTCCTCATTTCCCCAACAGCCATCCTATACATACTCGCATGAGCAAAATTCTTATCCAGATTCATCACCTGCAACCGCTGCCAACATTAACGCACACACACACTCAAGTCCTCAATACAACGACGAATACCATCTCTCAAACTCGATCCACGCACCACAACCGCAGTCGCGACAGCCAGGTCGTTTTACCGAGGAATGGGGTGCAGCACAGCGAGGACCTTCTTTACTATTTGATCACTCTACCAACGCCGCAAACATGCAGCGCAGCAACTCCGTACACAGCTTTGTTAGCGGAGATGACCAGCAGCTTCCGGGTCGTCAGAACACTCTCAAGAAGAAGAATTCGGTACGCCGAAATGGAAGCATGAAACGTAGTAGCAGCCGTCGCAGCATGAGAGCTGGCAGCGTCAAGAGCCTTGCTCTACAGTCCTCCTCTGACCATGATGAGGGTCACAGTGCCTTCTATTGCCCGGTTCCTACTTCAGGTAACCCAACCGAAACACTTTCCAATCGTTTCCAAAACTGGAGAAAGGTGCTCAAGGACCTCATCGCATACTTCCGCGAGATCCAAGCCCACTACGAGCACCGCTCCAAGTCCCTTCTCAAGCTCGCCAATGTCTCCAATAACATCACCACACCGCCTGGCTTTCTTCAGTCAGCAGGTATAGACGACGCCCTCCAATTCCTCCGGGACTATAACAAGAATGCCATCCTCGAGGCCAACAAGGCCAAGGACATCGAAGAGGATGTGATTCTTGCGCTCACTGGTTTGCGAAGTGATCTCCAACAAAAAATCAAGGAAATCAAGAATCTTTCAGGCGATTTCAAAAACTCTGTCGACAAGGAGATGGATCACACGCGTAAGGCCGTCAAGACTCTCAGTGATATCTTGGGCCGAAACGAGCTGGATGAATCTTCCACAACAGGCAAGCAAGACCCGTACTTGCTGCGCCTAGCTGTCGATCGTCAAGTTGAGCGTCAATTGGACGAAGAGAACTATCTGCACCAGGCTTACCTCAACTTGGAAAACTCAGGACGAGAGCTGGAAGCGATTGTCGTTGGAGAGATTCAAAAGGCATATAATGCTTACGCCGGTATCCTCAAGCGGGAGGCTGATAACTCTTATAGCCTTATTGGCGAATTGCGAGAGGGTCCCATTGCCATGCCTAAGGACCATGAATGGATGCACTTTGTGACCCACGATGATAAGTTTGTGGACCCGAGCATTCCACTCAGGACTCCGGACCAGATTCACTACCCCGGACAGGACCACGAGGCAGCCCAGGAGATTCGAGCCGGATTGTTGGAGCGTAAGAGCAAATACCTAAAGAGCTACACAGCCGGCTGGTGAGTTTTTGTCCATGCTCAACAATGAACGAGACTAACTTCGACAATAGGTATGTACTTTCCGCTACGCATCTCCATGAGTTCAAGACTGCGGATAAAGCGCAAGCCCCCGTTATGTCACTTTATCTTCCAGAACAGAAAGTAGGATCACACTCTAACGAGGGTGGTTCCTCGAACAAGTTCATCCTCAAGGGTCGCCAAACAGGCGGTATGCACCGTGGACATACCTGGGTGTTCCGTGCTGAGAGCCACGATACTATGATGGCTTGGTATGAGGATATCAAGGCCCTTACGGAAAAGACCGCCGAGGAGCGAAGCCAATTCGTACGCAGCCATTCGAGAAGCCTCAGCCGATCTTCCCGACGATCAGTTAGTAGCGATGGACTGGTCGATGACGAAGACGAGGAGCCTTTCACGGCTGATACCGAATCATTTACCAACCCGGGATTGAGGCAACACGAAGCGACCCCCCGGCGATCTCAAGCAGGTGGGCGGTTCCCATCTGATATCCAAGTCAATAAACAACGTGGCTTACAGGCCCCTCATTCGCCTTCTAGTTTAAGCTCCGGCTTCCAGGACAATAAGGACCCCATCGTACCTCCGATCGTCACGGGTGGTCTTTCTGGTCCGGCCGCTGAAGAATCGCAACAGACTCGGGACTACGGTACTGTCCACCAGACCCCCTTGGATGAGATGCCATCGCATGCTGCCATCGCGAGCCAAAAGGCCCACTACGATGGCGTTAACCCTTACACAAGCGAGCCGGTTAACCAGTCCCCTGCTGGGCCAACTTCCTTCGATCAACAGCAGCAATATGAACCACAGTACGAACAGCAGCACCACCATCCCGTTCAACTGTCGGAGTATGTTGACCAGGGCCACAACCAAACCTTTCTCCCAGTTATGATTCCTCAGGGTAAGGATGAGCGTAACGACAATTTTGCCAACAATGAACAGGCGCAATATGACGACCAGCCTAACAACTACACCATGGAGCCACGAGAGGAACCGTTTGGCAGAAACGCTATGGGCGGGAATGTTCATCAGACGTCAAGCTACCCGCAGGCTTCATATGAGCCACAGCCTTCCTACGACCAACAATCTTCTTACAACCAACAACCCGACTACGGTCATACAAACGGCAATGCCAACGGTGGTGCGAAAGCCAACAACTACACTTTGACAGCAGTGGGAGAGGGTTTCCCTAGACTTGATGGTGGGGCGCCCCATGAGACTCGGCCATCAACTAGACAGGCTGAATCAGTTTACACGGAGCGCGATTCAGTTTTGCTCCAGACAGATGACGAGGATGAGACCCCTATGCTCACCCGACCATCAGTCAACAACCGTACCGAGAGCCATAACACTATTTCGAACTTGCACATTCCTGGAGGATACCCAAAGAGCAGTTATGCAGCATAAGCAAGGTTGTTGTTGTTTGAGTCTCTTTTTCTTTTTCTTAAGCTGATGCTATTTCCTTGGTCAACTGTGTATGAATGGGGCGGGCAAAGTTGGCTGGTACTGAAGAATGGGCAAGGTGTGGTAAATGGGCTGGAAAGCAAGCGCTATTGCTGGGAGGCGTTGGCTTCAGTGTGCAGTTTATAGGTGGAACAATTATGGTTATGGAATCCCTCGCTTGGTTTTGTATTTGTTTATCACTTGTCTCCGCTTTCAAGATATCTTTAGTCTGCAGCAATTGATTTTGAAAGTATAGCGCACTTGCGAGAGAACAGCTTGGTTGCCGAAACAAGTTGGACACTTGAAACCTAGCTCAAGGCCATAATTGTTCGTGGATTTTCCCACCACAGCCCATGCATGGTACTGTACCCCGAGGCAGCGGGAAACTTGGGACTCTGGCAAGGGATGGGGAAAATACTTAGTATAATTGATTGGTCCAAATCATGATGTAGCGACCGGGTTATTTTGCTCATCCTTTAATACAACAAGTTTTTTACTAAGTACGGATACCAGGCAGGTAGGTAGGTACCTCCTAGAGACTTACTGTATGTACATAGTGCCGGCCGATCTGATCTTCCGCTCCGATTCTCATCAACCAATAGCATTGCGCTAAGCTAGCTCCCGCCAAACCTTCGGTGGACACTCTCTTTGCAAAATTTCACTCGGGAAAAAAAAGTTAGAGCATCGACCTACGCGGACGACCAAATCCTGACGAAACGACCAAAAAAAACCAGCTACGGGCATTATACGAAACAAGGACAACGAGTGTTCGAATCGCGAATCCTTAATTCATCAAATTCATTCCAATTGGCGACTGAGCGCAAACTCGATTATTCTTCATTATCATGTCTTTCCGAGGAGGTTCGCGAGGACGCGGCGGTAGTGGATTTGGAGGCCGTGGCGGTGGTATGTCTTTTTTTTTTCCCCTTCCTCTTTTTCTTCTTATCCTGGCAGGCTGCACCTGAGAGCATTGGCGGTTTCGAAATGAGGGAATAGCTAAGAGCATGGCAATTGAGGTTGGGGAGCACGACAAATAGCAGTTTAAGAGCGGTGTTCGCATTCGCAAGATCAAGTACGTACTAACAAATATGTTACAGGCCGCGGTGGCTTCCAGCAGCGAGACATGGGCCCTCCTGCCCAGATCCTCGGTAAGTTCTACTGCTATTATATCTCTTCTCTTCAACGTGTCACCGGCTAACGCAGCGTCTCTTAGAAATGGGCAAGTTCATGCATGCCTGCGAGGGCGAGATGGTCTGCGAGTCTATCAACCCCAAGGTCCCCCACTTCAACGCTCAGATCTTCCTCGAGAACAAGACGGCCGTCGGCAAGGTCGACGAGGTCCTCGGCCCCATTAACCAGGTCTTCTTCACCATCAAGCCCACCGAGGGCATCCAGGCCACCTCTTTCAAGGAGGGCGACAAGTTCTACATCGGCTCCGAGAAGCTCCTGCCCCTCGACAAGTTCCTTCCCAAGCCTAAGCCCCCGCCTGGTGCTCCCAAGCCCAAGCGCGCTGGCGGTGGTCGCGGCGGTGCCCGTGGTGGACGCGGCGGCTTCGGTGCTCGTGGCGGTGGCCGTGGTGGTTTCGGCGGTGGTCGCGGCGGTGCTGGCGGTTTCTCGCGCGGTGGTGGCCGTGGCGGAAGCAGTTTCGGTGGCCGCGGAGGTCGCGGTGGCAGTGGTGGTTTCTCACGAGGTGGTGGTGGCGGAGGCTTTGGTGGTGGTCGTGGACGTGGTGGTTTCAGCCGCGGAGGCCGATAATCTCCTAACGACAACAAGGACTACGGGTCACTTCTGCTACTGAGGAGGACGAAGTCAACGCCTCAAACCGCTGCTAGAGTACAACGCGACCCACGAAAGCCGTTTAAAGGGAGGCGAAGTCGATGAAGAGAGAAAATTTCGGGATTTAGGAGGCGGGAAAGAACGAAAGAAAGGGATCACATGTATTTTCTCTGGCGTTGGATGGTTTCTGATTTTCCAAAGTGCTTTGCTTGATTTGGTTCCCCCCCACTGGCTCTATATCCCCAATCCTGCGATATTCGTGTGGAGTTTGTATTCACAAACAAGAGGATTCAGCAAAGACAAGAGAGAGGACAAAAAGAACGGGTAACCTTTTTACTTCAATTATTTGGTCATTGTGAAAGATCTATGTACACTGTGAAGGCATTATGTAAAGTCGTGTTCACGCTCATGGGGTATAAGTAGGCTCGCGAGCCCTTACGCGCTTTCAACGCCAGACAAACAATTTAACGAAATCAATCCCTACGGCGCCGAAGCAACGCTGCGCAAAGTAGACCCAGAGCTAGGATAAAGGCCAGCCCTCCAAGTCCCAGGCCAAAATACTGTGCGTCGCGATATCCTCCTAAGGGATTCTTATTGTTTCTCTTACCCATCTCTACAGCTCCTGCCATGCCAAGTCCAACAGAGAAAGCAAATGCTGCCGCCATGTTGGTGAGGCTACTCGCAAGTCCCAACTGACCTTCGGGAACATCTCGCCCAAGCACTGTCGAAGCGGAGGGGATTATTAGGACCATGCCGACTCCCATAAAGATAGCGCTCACAAACGAGTTTGCCCAATACTCCTGTTGTGCTGGAGCGGTAGCCATCAAGGCGGAGCTGGCCAAGATTGTTGTTGATGAGATCACCATGGCAAGCTGAGCGGTGAAATCGCGGTTCGCAAAAGGCCAGCAAGCAAAGCCAACGATAATACCGATTACTAGTATCGGTACAAGACCAGCGCTCGTGAGCAGGGGCCCCCATCCTCTCACAACCTCGACAAACTGGGCAAAATACCAAACCCAAATCCCAAACGCTGCTGAAGCGGCAATCACGAAGCTCAGTGTAATACCAGCAGTGAGATTGATCTGCTTGAACGGCACCAGAGGGTAACTAGCTTGAGACTCGAAGTAATTAAACAACGTAACAAGCAAGAGTCCTGCAAAAATCAAAATGTATCCTTCCGGAGTGTTCCATCCTACGATAGGTATTTGGTTCCAGCCAACACTGAACAGAACCAACGCAGATATAAAAGTTACAGAGCCAAAAATATCGAGGCGTTTCCAAAGTTTGCCTTCGAAATTATGGACCAAAACTCTTCTGGCAGGAACCACAAGCATGCTTGAGATACCGAGGGTCGTGCAAACCGCAGCCAAGCAGTAGAAAGCCCATGGCCAGGACGCGTATTTGGCGAAAAGGCCTGTCATGACAGAGCCAACGACGAACCCACAAGGGGCAGAGGCATCTAATAGGCCCATAGCAATCATCTTACGGGGTCCGGGAGGATAAGCCCTCAGCAACAAACCATAGCCATTGGGAATAATGAGTGCTGGACCGATGCCTTGCATTGCACGGCAGATATAAAAGAAGACAACTCCTCCGGAACTGTGCACGTACACGCTCATACCAGTAAGAAGACTCCAAAACGCAAACCAAAGATATCCGGCGATAAAGGTCTGTCTCTGGCCGCATACGTTTCCGATCCGATTTCCCAGAAGGATTGTCGCAGCATAACTCAACATGTATGCTGAAGTGAACCACGCAAGATGTGTCGTACTCTCTGGTTCAAAGAACGATTCGCCAATTCGCCGTGCGGATGTCAAAGTCTGTGCAAGACTGGCATATGTCAAAAGCTGGGCCATGCAGATGACAGCAACAAAGAGGCTCTCATTGCAAGGGTGGTTAAACACAATCTGCCTTGCTCCTTCGTTCAGAGGTTTTCTGCGTAGGCCCTGGGTGGCAGATGAAGCGGAGTATGGATCAGAACCTGCGCGTATATGCGTAACTGTACCCAGTGGTAACTCCCGTGTACCCATATCGGGTCTGAGAGCCATGTATTGATGATGCTGTGTTGTCGATCTGAAAGCTTCGAACCCTCTCGCAGCGTGGGCAAGTCCGCTGTGGCTGACTGAAAAGCCCGCTGGATGCAGACCTGCATTTGAAGCTGAAGTTACATAAGATTGAGGATCGGCGGAAGTTATAGGAACACTAAAGCGAAGAGGTGGTGTATGAGGAGTGTCCAGTCGTGGTGGTAGATTTGGTGTTGCAAGTCGAATTAAGTCTTCGGGCATGCGAGCAGAAATTTCAATCATCTCTGGCTCTATCTCTTGTTCAAGAAGAGAGTCTGTCTCGGCATTCGGGTGCCGCCCTGGCATAAGTATGGCAGGTATGTAATTGTTTCGAGGAGGTGAGACGGGTGACACGTCCGAGGCAGTCATCTGACTCACTATGTCCATGTCCAGAAGGCCCTGGGACACTTCACTCACGCTTGATGCGCTTCTAGCATGGGAGTAAGAATTGGAATTGGAATTGGAATTGGAGCGGCTGTTGGAGTGGGCATAGTTGCGTGGCTGATAATAAGAGTTGAGGTTCGTATAAGCAGGAGCTGGAGCTGCTGGGGAGTAACCACCATGTTGTTGCTGGTAATGATGGCGAAAAGATTCGGTGACGGCAATCATTGTATCCGCGACATGCTGAATGGCAGCATGGGAACGATTAGTTTGTCGAAGGGTTTCAGACTTCTCAGAGTCTTGTCGTGAGACGCCTCGTAGGGGTTCCATTGTAAATGGTGGGATGCGGTAAGCAGAACCAATGTTAGCAATGATCACTCCTCATATCCTTCCCCATATATATCAGTTGTTTCAATGATTGGTTTGCTCAGAAAGAAACAAGAAATAAGACATGAAATTAAAGAAGGAGCACCATTATTGAACCAGGCAGCCAAGAAGGAGAGATTCTAGGAAACAACCTGGCGAGACATGATCAGGGACGTTTGGGGTAATATGTTGATAGAGAGGGTCGCGGCTGCGCTTACAGCCTGCAGCTCGAGACAAGGGTGTTATGGCCGCCTTGTAAGTGAGATGGAATACTGGTTCGTAGCAGTAAGCACTCGCTAAGGTTGGCCTTGCAGTACAAGCTCATGCTCAGGTCAAGGGTCCAGAGGATTGGGGCCGCCTAGGAGCTTCCATGGCTTATCCTTGTTTGGGCTTGGGTTGACACTAGGAACCGAGATTGAGTGTGGGATGGATCAATGGCAAACCAGAAATAGATTTCATCGATCAAGTGAAAGTGATAGAGTGAGAAAAGATAGTTTGCCCCTCTATCTAGTTAGTATGTAGGTAGTAGTGATCTACTCTCTGATTGTTGACCAACCTAGACTAGCTGCTATCCGGAGAGAGTATCACATCAAGTGACCTAAATGACGACCTAAGCCTGGACTGCGTAGACTAAATCACTATTGTGTTTGCAAAGTCGGTGACACTTCCAATTCGGCGCTTAATGATAGCCTGGGTGTTTGGTTGGTTCGTGGATCATCATCTTGTTGATGATGTTTGTGAGAATAGGCCGTCGGTGTTGGTGATACAGTAGCCTAGGCACCTATGGTAGATAATGGAAGCAGGGGCATGCGAAAGCCGCTGCGGCCAACACCAAAAAGATATAGTAGGCACCTAAGGAATACTTTTAGAGGCAAGAGGCAAAGCATGTGCTCCGTCCCATATCGTCACGACATGATTCTCGTTCTCTCAAACAACCATCATAGGAAACACGCATCATCGTATTCATCATGAATGTAACTACACGCCGAATTGGGTATTATTCTTCACGCATCAATGATGATCATGATCAACTTTACATTAGTAACTACTACCCAGCTGCCATACATACTTATGCCCCGGCCCTGGTCCATCACCAACAACGCACAGCCACTCGTCATTTCTGCTCCAACGTTTACTGTACTAGGTACTGTAGTTAGCGCATTGTTCACGTCTCACTCATCCTTCAACACAGCCTCAATAGTGCAGCCATGTCTTACCCTGGAGATGTTCTTTGGTTCTTCCAGTCACGCTTCAGTACTGACTACTGCATGTTTCAGACTCAACATCCTGTTGAAAACGTTGGTTGGTCTGTGTCAAGTTGGTGTATACAAATATTTAAACCTTGTGGTTTTTCAGGTTTGTTGCTGGTTGAAACAAAAAAGAACTTTTCCTTTTTAACTCTCTTCTTCATCATGAAGATATTGGGCGTCATTGCTTACCATCCGCCCACATTTTACTTCCCAGCAAATTTGGCAACCAAGCCTCCCGTCGTCATGTTTTGTCGATCCACCGATAGCAGAGCCTCTAGCTTGACATACCTACGTAAACATTGCGCCCAGAATTATTTTTGGTGTTTACACGTCTTCGTGACTCTGTTGAGCATCCACCAAACAACAGAGACTTGAGAACTCGTGATTATTACAACTGTTCGGCCAAATTGGAAGGGAGTCACCACAATTTACTGTCGTATAAGAAGGACTGATGTGCAGATCCGGGAGGATTCATGACATCCACTTCTTCCTCTAGCGAAATCACTGCCTCCTTGTATTCATCATTGTCGGTCAAAATACGGATAGTCAGTAAGCAATTAATCAAGCGTTCACCGACAAATAGACTTCGGCAGTTCACCATTCTCGAAAAACGGGCCAATCCTTGAGAGTGGAGATGATCGTAATCGGGATACTGAAGTCTATGTTGCGATAACATAGGTTGACATAAGAACTCTTGTTGAGTCGATAACCAAAATGTTCAAACAAACTCTCACTCCCAGATTCAATAACCATACAAGCTTCACAAGAATCCGAAGCAGAAAACAAAGAATGTATGGGTATCATGAACTACCGTCGTATCAATGAACTACGTGAATCATTCCCAGACCAGGACTATCAAGCAAAACAAAAACATGTCCTCGCCCGTATGTGTCGAAACCAATCCACATCTCTTGTTTTCTTTTCTTGACTCAAAGTTGCTCCCCTCGACCCAAACTCAACACATCTCCAAAATAGCAAAGCGTATCGCCGTATCAGGGCCACATATCCGGTGCTCCGCCTAAGTTGGGACATGGCCGCGCCACACCACTGTACTATTGTCTTTCGAGTGGCCCTTTAGGGCTTGGGAATGCGGATAGTCTTGCTGGTCATAAGGCAGCCATGAATCATGAACAGGAGGACTGCAGGGTGAAACTCGAAAGTGGAGCCCTGGAACCAGACACCAAAGGGGAGGTTGTCGTGCACCCAGCGTTGAGAAAGCCAGTAGGCCATGATAGCATCCATACCGAGCGAAGTGGGAATTGGAGTTCCCTCGAAATACTTGCTCTTGCCGGTATCATCTTTGGGCAAGACAGCGACAGTGACGTTGAATCGAGCAAGACGAGTGAGGCCACACAGAACGAAGAAGGTTAGACCGGCGGTATCGGCGACCGAACGGAAACCAAGGGTGAAGGCGACCATAGCGGGGGCAACACCGAATGAAATCTAGTTCTCAGGTTAGAACTCGACAGTCGTAGCCAAAGGAACACGTCAACATACCAAGTCAGCAAGGGAATCCAGCTCTTGACCCATCAGGCTGCTCTTCTTCCTCCATCGGGCAACCTTGCCATCAAAGAAGTCGAAGAAAAGACCAAATGGCAGGAAGAATAGAGCAAGCCAGAGGTTATCAAAATCTTTGGGATCGCCGAGTGCGTACCGTAGCGAGGAGAAGATGGACATGACACCACATGCGCCTAGGATACAAGTCAGCAAAGCTGCCTAGTTTGAAAGACAGTACCGTCGTCACGATCCAGGTCTGCATACCGTTCATGAGGGTGATTAAGTCGGCAAGGTGCATGGCTCGCACCAGAGAAAAATGTCCAACGTCAGCAGAAAGAAGAGTCTTTTGCTTGTCGATGGCTGCGAAGAATGGCAATGTTAGCTTCACGAGCCTAAACTTGCTTTGAGTATCTCGTCATAGGCTGAATCTCACCCGGGCTGTTGGATGACATAACGTCTTTGGTGTTGCTGTTGGAGCCAGACATGGTGTTGCTCCTTCTAGACATCTTGAGGCGAGCTACGATGAGGTTTGGTAGAGCTGAAGCGGTACAGGAGATTAATTGAGTTCGAGGAGGGGTATCGCAGTCGCAAGTAGCTTTAAGTCGGAAGCAAGCGGTGTCTCCCAACAGATAGAATAGATTATCTTCGTAGCTGTAAAGAAGTAGCGTTACTGGGTTGAACGATGCGACGTAAGCTCAAATTCTGTCAAAGTTCCCAAATTTCGAGAGTTGTGGAAGGGAAAAACAGGAGCAGGTTTTCCCAGAAGTGGTTGACGTTGAGGACTGGCGTCGCGGTTTCTCTCTCGCGGCGGGACATCCAACTTCTTCCTTGCTTGGGTGGATGCCGTCATTGTGGGCGCTAGCGTTGATGCACGTGATCCACAGCTTACATCCAAAGTCACACTTAGAACTAGTCGCCCTCTAGCCATTGGAATTCTAGAATAGGCTGTTGTACTAAGATTATCACATGTGGTGATGAAGAATGATATGAAGACCAAGTTCGCATAAAAAGCTGTGCTCTCAGTTACATAGGGATACGAAGTTCCCGCATCAATCAATATTGCTCAAGACTCAGCAGTTATCGCATTGGGGGGCGTTATTATCACATGTGAGATTCACATTCGCCCTATCGTATTCGCACAGACACTTCTTATAGTACCTAGCCAGGTAAGTTTATGCTAACATCAATAAAAGGGTATACAAAATGTCACCATGCACAACATAACTTTTAGCAAAAACAAGTCTCAGACTTGATTTCAAGTTGAGACATCTTCTGCGGTATTTATTCAGGCCCGCTCCTGGTCATGGTATAATGCGTATGCTTCTCCCACTAACTTGATATGCAAGTATGTATGTATGTACGTGTGCAGCCTCCTTCAGGGCGGTGGACAAAAACAAGTACCCCGAACGCCGGACTCAAACGAAAGTCCCGAATAATGCTTGCGGCAGCTCTGGCCGCTTTAAGACAATTGAGTGTGTCTTCGCACGCAGGAAGGCTACACACTGCCTCTTCCTTTCTTTATGATTATCAATTAATACTTCTCCTTCAGTGGTTGATTCTTATCCTGTAGTTATCGTGTTCAAAAACTGTTGTAAAGGTTATTGTGCTCGCGTTCATCGCGTGATAATGGCTGAGAAGCCGTCGAGCCACTGGCCGCATGAGCCAGAAACACCACAAATGATGTATCCTCGAGGTGGGATCAGAGTGCGTCTAATCATATTAGTAAAGTTGACTTCGTAGTGGATGGGTGATAGACTCACGAATCTCCTCCATGTGCATTGCCATAGATGGGTGACTTGCGACCTAAGCTGGTCAAAATCTGGATGCCATCAATCCAAAAGCCAGACCGCACAACGAAACCGCTAATGTATTCACCACGACGGACATCTGTATCGTGTTAGACTCCTGTAACACTGCGATTTCATGGCGAACTTACCGAATTCAAAAGTGTCACCTCCCTCCTTGCCGCCTTTCTTTCCAAACAACTGCCTAGAGTCGTCGTCGTAGACAAACTCCATTCCATCAACAGCCATGCCGTGGTAAACCACCACACGAGAAAGAACTCGATCTTGTTTGATGGCGCTAGTAAATACAGCTTCCGTAGGCTGGGTTCCATCCATTTTAGAGCAACCCATTTTCTGGCTTCGGAAACCATTTTTCCCGTTAGAAAGCTTGACAAGCGATTCTTTTGAAACGAATTTCTTGTAGTCGTCAATATCGATTGACCCACCTCCGTATGACTTGACAGAAATTTTCATGGCACCCTTTCTCTTCTTGTCAGGCAGCCTGCCTCGCAGGTCGCTTTCGTTGAGCGTGACTTGTCGAGACGGAGTTCCCTGGTCAATAGGATACTCGATCCACGCATGACATACATCATCGCCCTCAGCGTATATTTCGACGAAAAAGACACCAGTGGCTGCCATGACTAGGATATTGCCGCTCTCCACAGGGAAAGCCTGAACACTGGCGTCAGAGTTCATAGGGGGGTCGTTGGGGAGACGGAACGCTGGATGAGCCCGGAAACGCAAGCAGTCAAGACGATGCCATCCACATTCATCAGCCTGTAGCGCGACTCCACCCTTGGACTTTGTTCTTGTGCAGTAGGCTTCCCGAGCTACAAAAGTGCGGTTGAGTACCACATAGTCTCGTAGCATGATGCCGCTCTCCTGGTGTGGGCATCCAAAGAGATGTCCCGTCTCATGCATGTGCGCGCCGATGCCGATATTGGCAGCTTCCCAAGAGCTTCCCGCTTCGTTACAGTCGTTGGCCACGTGGTTTGTGTCTGTTGGAGTACAGTCGGTGAACGCAGGGACGACTTCTTCAAAGGCGGATGGGTAGCTGTGAAGGCAGTGCGATCCAAATATTGCCAGTTGCAGATCGCCGTCTCCACCTCCGAGAGCAGCATGGCCGGTCACGGTATTTGCGGCCTTATCCCAATGCGAGTCCAGGAGTAGACACGAGACGTAGAGCTTTTGGCCGGGGAGTGGGTTGAAGTACTTTTTGACAGCCTCAGAAGCAATATCATACAGAGCACCCTTTTCAGTAGCCTTTTCGTTTTGCTGGGCCTTGTTAAGGTCCCGGATCTCAGCAGTGCTTTTGTCGGAGCGGATGATATGAACCCTGGCTTCAGATCGCATGGTGCCGTTCTCTCGATCACGATAGTTGGCCGAACCTGTTGTCCATTCCTCGTCAAAACGGAATGCGCGCCGTCCAAGCTTGTTCCGCCACATTTGCTCTGAGGTGAATGCTTGCCACAAATACGCCGCCATCCTGAACTTCCTCACAGCCGTTTCCAGTCCATTGCCCTCCTTTTCGGCCCTGGCGGGCGACGCATCGAATGTTTCTAGCGAATCCTTGGCAACCAGTATAGCCAGATGCAGCGGTGGTGAATTGTTGATTGGGAGCATGTGAACAGTAAGGTACGATGCGTGAATCGGGTTGGAGCTGTTACTGTTGGGTAGTTTGGGACTCGAAAACTCGAAGCGCAACTTGTTTGGTCCTGGTTGCAAGTATACCAACGCCTTGAAGTGCGAGTTACAGACGGGCCAGCTAATCGCAGGAAAGTTATCATCGAGCCGACAAACATTGAGAGTTCCGTCCAGAGCATGTTCGGCGGGGTTTCCAATTGTGCCATAAACAAGAAGAACCTTTTGGTAAACCTAGCACATGTTAGCAATGGTCACTACTTATATACAAAGCTGGGGCTGTCATATGCATTGGCAACAGCGTACGTGCCGATAAACCCCTGACAACATGGCTTGCACTTGCAGATGCGCCACCAGATCGACGAGCCGTAGAACAATTCAGAACGAAAACATCCAAGACATACCCATGCATTTTCCGTTATGTTAACCAATCTTGGGGCGTAGGGCGACGACGGTAGGGCCTGTCGTCCATTGATAGAAGGCGCACCAAGGCCAGACATGCCGGAAACGCTGTTGCGGTTCGAACTAGACGTGAGCGGTGGTCGCTGTACGATTTGCTGCTGACTTTGGCTATGAGAAATTTGGGACTGTCGGCGCTGGAGTTGCTGATCTTTGACTTGCAGATGCAGCGCAGGATCGGACTGAATATCGATTGAAGGCGGCGTCAATGAGCCACTCGAAGGCGACTCTCCCTGAGATGCAGCGCCATCACTAGAAGTGTCTGTTGTAGAGCGATTGGTACGGAAACTGGCCCTCGATCGGCGGCGCAGGCTGTTAAGGAAGGTAGGGGCCATGTCGCCGGCGACTTAGACCTGCTTTTTCTTGGGCTAATTCGTAATATTTGTATTCAAGGAAAAAGAGAATAAAGTAGTCGCAGGGAATGCAAGAGGCCGTTCAAGCAATCCGTAGCAGAGGAGACAAGACAAGACAAGAAAAAAAAGCGCCAAAGCGAGAGCGAGAGACTGAGTTTGTGTAGTAACCAAGAAACCGGGGGTCGAGAATCGAGAGAGGAGAGCGCTCGTATTGTAAGCTTGGAGGAACGAATGGGGTGGTAACGTAGATTTATGGTGGAGTGAGATCCCGATTTTTGGGGGGTGTGTCAAGAACGCAAGTTGTCAGATCACTAGTAGTCGCGGCTTCCTTAGAAAAGTTTGGGAAGAAAGGTTGGAAGGTGCAGAAAAGAAAAAAGGAGGAAGAAAGTAAAGAAAAAGTGCAAGTACTACTGAGGTACTAAAGTATCAAGGCACTGGATATAAGCAACAAGATAAAACAATCTATGTTCAAATCAAAATCCACCCTCTTACTCTCGTTTTCATGGGTTATTCTCATCTCTGCCTTGGAAGATAACCCTCAAAGTCGACCCCTGGAAGGATCGGATGGATATGGGCGAGTTGGGTATCCCTCCCTATCCCTGGTGATTATAGATGACGGAAGATGTTCTGTATGGAAGACAGACTGTTTGGACAGCTAGAACCGCGGGCAGCAGTAAAAGTGGCTGGTGCGTGCTTCTGCTCCCGCCGAGAACGTGCCAGCCAGATGGAGCTTGGGCCGGAGGATCCGCTGGAATTGGTGGGTTGCGGCCGTTACAACTCATTACCTCGACTTGAACAAGCAGTCAGTAACTAAGTTTGGGTAGAAGGTGGTTAAAGTCTTTACCAATCGCGAGTAGCTTGACCATCACCGTATGGGTGGCTGGAAGAGAAAAAAGGTTGAATTCGGGAAGACATGTCTGAGTTTCTGTAGGTACTAGGAATGACATGAATTTCATCTCTTCACTTTTCTCTATCCATCCTGTATCCATAGGTTGATTGAACAGTCCCTCTAATTCACACTAACCCTTGCACAGGAGACAGGCCAAGAAGCCAAGCACTCAATATTTGCCGAGTCGAGAGCGATCGTGATCCAAGGTGGACTCGTGGGTTCTTCTAACCAGGCACAATCACCATTATCCAATTATCAGTGGAGCTTTGATATTGAATTCGAGCAGCCGCATCCGCATCCAGCGGAAAGGGAACCCAATCTTGGGAGCAATAGACCCAAACAAGGACGTCCGTTGGTTGATGCGCATTCTTCTTCACTTGCCAATAATGCTCAACGTTCAACTGTCGGTGAAATCTCGCCGTGCAAGGTCGCAAGCGAGTGATACCTTCTGGTTACATACTCTGCTATCAAAGCACTGATATTGTTTTGAAACCATCAAAACGTCGTCCCCCTCAGTCGATGACGTCGAGACAAACAAGATCAAGCCCCTGGTCTCTCTCCAGCGCCTGGCGGGACTAGGTATCTCGTGCCGGCGCCGATAGCAATAAACCATCGAACGATATTGCGTTTCCATTCAAGATCCGACGTTAAGCTTGAAATGATGCTGCAATGGTGTGTGTGTGTTTGTGTGTGTTTAGGGGATAAACCGGTTTAATGGTAATATGATTGCGAGGCCTTGCAGAAGTTATCCTTTGTTAGCGCATGCGCCTTGTTCACACAACATTAGCACTGCAACGCAACAGTCTTTCTCTGATGAGTGGCCCAGAGAATGGAATTCAAAGTTTTTCCCCATTGCTGAGATGGTGCGTATCTAACTTAGCTATGGCCATCTATCTCGTTTCAGATCTCGGGTGAATTCAAGGCACTGCTTATTAGGGCTCCATAAACTGTGACACCAATCGGGCATGTGAAAACTGGTGATGCTATTTGCTTGGGAGATTATCCTGTTTCGAGTTGGAATATATTCATTCATCCCACAACACGATGAAATAAGCGCACAAAAAACACACATACTTTGACTACTATAGGCACATATGCTAAAGGCAATGCGCATCTTGTCAACCCCAAAGTAAAAGATCCACGTATGCAGTATGCACCTCCGTGGGGTACCTATTTGCAAGGAGGGTGAGCTGATGGATACGATACTGAATGATGACCAACCGACGACAAAGTACTTCGGCTCGTGTTATCATCGAGACGCGGGCATTAAACATGGACAACCAAGACGTCTCTTTATTTTTATGTGACATCTATAACTTGGTACCTACCTACCTACTCGTAGAATATGCAGAAACAGAGACACTGTCAAGACAACAGAGCTACGGACTACGTTTTCCGGGGACCACGACGCCGTCTCCGACTCTTCAAAGCCAAAATCCGACTATCCATCATGAGAATCAGAGTTCGGGTTCCCCGCTTCTCCGATTGAGCAAAGATGTGTCTCTCCCAAACTCTCGTATATTCAATGTGGTCACTCGTCTTACTTACGGCAGCGGGGTGCCCTCAGCGTTGATAGGCCCATGACTTAATCATTAATCAGGTCGTGGTGGGTTGCTGAGATAGGAAGTACTACTGTATCATCATCAATAATACTAGTAGTACATATCACTTTTCTGGGGGTTGAGAAGAGAAGGAAAACTTGGATTACCTGGTCAAATAATTGCTAGGTTATAATAGTGCAGTTCAAATCCGAATGTAACTCTGAGTGCTTGCGTTCCGGGACTATGTAGGTAGGTAATTGCCAACAAGACAAAATGTACATAATGAACCACACACAAGATCAATAGCGAGATAACGCTGATCTGAGGCTCAATTGAAATCAATCGGGCAGCTGCTCGAGCTATTACAGGAATACGCAGATCGTCAATCATGCGTACCTATCGAAAAATAAAAAGATAAAAAGCGATTTCTTTTTGCTAAAACTTGAACCAGCGCGCGAACCGTTCACTAGCGAAATTAAGAGTATAGCAGAGCTTTGTGAAAATCATGCACGGGATCTGCCTCCTATTTCCACTAACTACTATGTATAGAAGAAAGAAGATAGAAGCTCTAAATTGATCGCCAAGCCGATATTTGGTCAACCGATCCCTTGCATCGTGGTCGGCGAGCACCGAGTTTTGCTCAATCTCGAAAGTGATTAGGAGCCAATCAAGATGAAGGATGACCAGCAAGGAGTTAAACAATGAACAATGACAATGGACTATCAACAATTCAGAGCAAAATCGTGTAAAACAACTTTGCATAACTTTAGCGGATGCATGTTGCGAGCATGGTTTGACATAAACTTGATCTACTCAAGGGGTTTGCATCTTGCCAGTAACGATAGAAGCTGTCAACGTGAACCAAAAGTCCGGGTTGCATGGAGGTCTCTCTTCCGTTCCAGCTGGGAAAGGAAATGGCGACTGGGTCGTATGCTGGCCCAGCAGCAGGGGATCGAGTGAGAAGGGATCATTGTGAAGCATATGATTGGACAAAGCCAGCGTGCAAAGTGCATGCATAAATACTTTTTCTCAAAGTACTCAAGTAGACTGTACTTGTCTAATCAAAAACTTACAGGGCTAGTGGGCAAACTGGGGGTTTCGTTTCCAGAGGAATGTGACCAGATTTTGCGTGGTGGCCCCAGCGACCGGATGCTGGGAGAAGCTAGTTGATGTATTGGATTTCGGATCTCATGTTTGATGCCTTCTCGGATGTTGAAATCTGGTCAAGTTGCAATGAATAGATTTTCTTTTCCTTTTCGTCTTAGGTTCGAAGATGCGATAGTCAATGCCCATAGTACTTACCTACCTACCTACCTACTAGGTACTCTTAGGTATGCACAGACACTAAGTGCACATCACGAGGTCTGCAAAATGGTGATTAAGAAAGAACAAAGAAGTCTCAATGAAAACAGGCAATGAACAAAGAAAATCAACTATTGTTTACAACAGATCCAAGCTCTGGTAGCTAAGCTCCCTCCACTCTCCTCTAACTTAGCTGCTACAGAGGTCATTAATGGTTACCCGGCCGTAGTAGCACGGGGCCAAAGCAGCCTCAAGAGTGTAAGTATCCAGTACTTGATGACGGACACCTGCAGAGTTAGCGGGTCCACTCGAGCCAAGTTTAGTAGGCTCCAGCTCCCTACAGGCACAGTACCTAACTGTAACGGCCCCTCGAGATTGCGTCTGCACTGGATGCTTCTCTTTCTCTCCAAACTTTACTTTGATTCTTCATTCACTCACACAAACCAACACCAACCAACTCACCACAATTCACTCCTTGAACCATTTTTTGCGCCTTATCCAACTTGACTCGACTCCCAACCTGTCTACGAGTATCGTCAATTATCTATTACCGCCTTTTTAGTCACCTCATCGATCGATTCGACAACTTAATTCATTTCATCTTGCACGGCGGTTGCCCCTAGCAGCAAGTGTACAAAGTGTGTAGCAATATCAGCAGCAGACAATGTCTTCACCGTGGAAGAAACAACCAGAGGATGTCGTCGACAGTGTGCTTAAGCGTGCAGAAGTAAGCAAGGTAAGTGATTTAATTTTCTCTACTATTAGATTTGATTCAATTCTCACCTACAGTTTACCTTTCCACTTCCCCTTGAAAATCACCTTTGACTGACACTTCCCCACTTCTAGATCGCACGTCGTCTGCAGAACCGCCTCGCCCTCGCAAAGTTTAAGACAAAGCATGGCTGGGAAGATCTCACACTCGACTCCATCGAGCCCAAAGTCGAAGAAGAGTTGCGAAGAAAGCGCCTGGCTGAGCCTACAGATGTCCTCTCCGACTCATCATCAAGCGCATCCGATCTCCCATATCCATCGAGGGCTCTCATGAGCTCCCCGATGAAGGCTCCCCTATTTTCAGATGCAATAGGTTCCAGCAACGGCAGCACCGGTCACCGCAAGCGCACATACCTCGCCACTTTTCACGATGTTTCATCGAGCCCTAGCAAGCGATTCCGACTTTCTCCTACAGCACACAAATCCTTCGGCAGCAGCAGTGTATGGAAGAACTCGCATCACATTGCACGATCTTCTCCTCTGAAGCCCCGGCGGCAACAGCACTTTACCACCTCGGGCGGACCCGATGTCTCCTTTTATCAGCAGGGTCTGATGGGTCGTGACCTGACATCACCTAATTTTGCGGCCCCTTCAGACGATGATGACGATCTTCTGCCTATTCACTCCTTCAACCCTACCAACATTCGATCATCTCCTCCACGCACACCACCCATGAGGACCCGATCTGTCAACAAGCGAAGCAAAGGCGAAGCCGGTCAAGGTCCCAATGGCAAGACCGGCGAGGAGGGCGCAGATCTCCTCCTTTATCTTGCAGCTTCACCGTCACCCGCTGTCAGAACCTCGACCAGAACACGAATGGAACCTCCTTCAACTCCTCCTCAGAAAAACAACAAGATGGACTTACCTTCTTCCATGATGATGACACCTGGTGGGGGTAACATGTTCCCAACCACCCCAAGCCAAGCTTTCGACTTTGCCGAATTCGTTAACATCACACCCAGTCCAGCACAAAAGCCTTTCAAGACACCAGTCTCGCTCACGGCAACTAGGACGCCCGTGAGCGGAGCGCAACGGCGACTCACGTTCGACTAGTGGTTGTCCTCGAGTTTCGATCTGTTGGCTTGAGGGATACTGGATTGGTGATGAACCAGGTTCCCAGTTCCCTGTGTACATGATACCATGACAGTTCTTATTGCAGCACCCTCGCATGCGTCTTCCTCTTTCTCTTTCACTGTTTGGATCTTGCTCCGGCCTTTCGGGGCGTACAGAAACGCTCCCTGTACATGTCTGTTTTTACATACTATTTTTTGCGACGGCGTTTTAGACTAAGCGGCTATGGCATGAAGGGTATTTTCGTTTTTCTCTCTCGAGGCGGCCGCAGGAGGCCGTGTCCCGTATGGAGACCTGGAGGATGGTATACTATTTGGTGGTTGAGTTATCTCATCTCGGTTGAGGTGAAGCTTTGATAAAATGAAGATTACATTCTGGGCCGGTTCGGGAGAAAAGGGGTAATTTACTTAGGGTATCTAGATGGATTGATGGAACGGCTTATGGACAATGTGATTACTACTACTTTATTATCAACTTGACTAAATCATTGTTCAACGTTTTTTCCCTGCCTTTGTTCCTTTACTTTTTATAACTTAGGCTGCAAAGTGAACTGGGTCGTATGGTTGACCATCTCATGTAGAACCTTTTTTTTCCCCCACAACAAGCAAGGTTCAAGGCCGTGTTTAGCGCGCGTGCGACGGGCAATTTACGCGCGAAAGAGCTGGGCGCGTAATTAAGGCGTGTCCGTTTCGCGTATCAATACGCCTATCCTTTAATAGAAATCCCAGAAGTACCCAATCAAATACAAAGTTTCTAGCAGTGTGGGTTTGATGTCTGATGTCATGAGTTTGCGAGGGATAAGCTGGACTAGAACAAAGCGTGTTATTTGGTTGGACGGACGTGAATGGGATGTGGATTATTGAGTGGCTCACGAGTACTTCTCTCCAAAGTACTCGACCAAGAATGTAAAGGATGCTATAACAAAGGCACAAAGGCTAGTTAATAAACAATCCGACCATCACTATGTGAGGCTAGGTTGTCATGACTCTTTAGACTCGCTGAGGGTCACATAAACTCTGGCCATTCTTGCATTGAACTACACTGCCAGGGCCGTTAGCATTTACCGATATCCAAAAGACATCATAGAGTATCAAATGATGCACCATCGCTCCCCAAGAGAGTTGGGAAGAGGGCAATTTTGGCACCCGCTAGACATTCTCAATGGGCGTGACAAATACAAATGCCGTATACCACAAGGTTAGCAAAAACTGCCTCCATCCCTCTTCTACAAATGGCATACTCTCTTCATTGGTGCCATGCAATGAGTGGCAATCAGAGCCTCCAAAGACGGGAGTCCTCTAACGACATTCGTCGTCCTTCAACCTGCCACAGACTCTATAGCAACTAACAGATGTCCCGCTTCTGATACCAGTGCCGCTGCATTCTTTCCAAAGCCGTGTGCCCTGCTCCAGGTTGCGTATCTTGCATCATTGACATTTGCACCTGTCGCTCTGAGGGAATTCGAGTCTTTGCCGCATTTGCAGTCTGGGGAAGCCAAATATGAGGGGCTTTGTTACTGTCGCTTAGTTCATCAAAGATATTCACTATCGCCCAGTCGAGCAGGTTTCAATCTCAACATGTTCCCTTGTCGAAAGAAGTCAAGACTTGGACACGCGGAAAATACCATTGTTAACGAACCGTTTTTCCCCTCCTTCTTCTTTTTTCTCTTATCTCTGAATCATCTAGAAGACGGAGCCAGTCCTCAAGGCATGACACGAACTCATGCTTCAGCAGAGACATGGTGAAAGCCAACGTCATTTCTACCTATCCAGAACCCTGATTTATCGATATTGTAGACGTGTAGAATTCACGAAGATCGCATTCGCTAGGCGACAGAGTTTATCCAAACTGATAACCATATATGGATCCATACCCATTCATGTCTAAACAAAGTCCACAGTGATCAAGAGGCATACTGAATGCATCACAATCAAACTCAGCAAATAATATGAACGACACGATTGTATTAATAGGGTTATATAACTAAAGTCTCGGCGGAACATAGCAAGCTTTTCTGATTCTGACTCTAGCAGCAACCGTTTTGGTGTGCGTTCTTCAAGGAAAAGAAGGAGAAAAGCCCAGGTCCGTGGTATCATAAGCATAAACGCTGACATCAAACATCAACTCCTATCTATCCATCTTCTATTTTTGTCATCCTTCCTCAGCCTTGCAGTGAGCCATGAATCTTCCAAAAGAACCTATCTATGCTGGTCCTCCGCCGAGATGCAACGAATGGAATTGTTTTTTGTATCCCTGGTGTAACTTCTCACATCATATTGCCATTTCCGTGTCTCCAGGCGTCTTCGTTGTTGCTTCTGAAGTCCCGGGCAGGAACGGGGAAGTCAGTTCCATCGTTTCCATACCGGCTATAGATGCTGGGAACCCGAGGTGGTACGGGAGGCCAGTCGCTAACCGAACTCACTCCACTGGTGTATTTTGAAGTGAAGCTTTCTGCACGAGACTGCCTACTCGCATATTGCTGGTGGTTATTGTTGACAGCGTTAGTGCTGCTGTAAAATGAGCTAGCAACAGTGTGCCTGGGCACTTGCTGAATGTTTCCGTACATGCTGGGAACAGCTCGGGTATCAAGCTCCAAGTCGAATGGGTTTGAGTGAACCTTGCCGCGCCAAACCTCTTGGGGCTTGAGATTCATGTTGTCACCTGTGGATTGGGGCGTAAGATTCCTTGACATACTTGGGCTGCGCCGTTCAGATCCTGCATAGATCGTTGGCGACTGCCGGGCAAGCTCTGGTGACATGATCGAGTCTCCATCAGCGAAAGGATCGTTCTCCCGTGCAGCGTGCAACGGAGGTGGGACCATTGAGCCATGAGGCGGAACACTGTGGGAGTATTCGCGAAAAGGGGCCGGAGGGGCAGCGACAGAAGAGTTGACATCCGAGAATGGGTTAGGACTTGGGGTTCGTCTTCCGTCGTAACCCTGTTGGTGCATAGGAGGAGCTGCTGCCGGAGAATCATTGATGTTCGACTCTCCAAGGAGCTCCGACCACCATCCATTCTGTGGTTGTTGTCCAGGAGTTGAACTTGCCCTGCTGTGAGCATATGCCGTGGGCATAGCTTGACTTTCATGACCGAATTGGGAGTTGTCTTGACTGATGCCGATGTGGGAAGCATCGCTCATAGACTGTCGGATCCGTTGACTAAACTTCTTGGCGTTGGCGCTCATTGAAGCTGCGACTTTGGTAGATCGGGGCGTTGGGCCTAAGGATTGGTTGTCGATCTCATACTTCATCAAATTACCAGGTGGTGCCCCTGGACGAGCCCCAAGAGGAGTGAGGAGCGTGCTTCTGCGGCGCTGTAATTTGCGTCTTCTCATAAGCCAGAAGATGACAAGCGCCAGCATGGATATTCCCAGAATTGAACCAAGAACGCTTCCCACAACCATTGGCGGTACATTTGATTCACCATCGGACTTGTCTTTTACAGAGGCATCGGGGCGTTCGGTTTCCGAATTGTCACTTCCTGCAGTTGCACTGAGATCGATTGTTGTGACAACACCATCAGCCAGGGTCGCAGTGGTATATAGGGGTTCAGAGCCAGCAACGCCAGTCTCGCTATCATCGTCATCAAAGCCATCAGATGTCTGTGTGGAGTCAGCAACAGACGCATCAGTGCTGGTCCCTCGTCGGGTTTGGAGAGTTGTCGATCGAGTCGGGGGGCCAGTATAAGTGAATGGCGCAGTGTCAAACTGAAGAACCTCAGAAGTCGGGGTTGCAGGCAGTGACGAGGATGACTCTGTCTCGATAATTAGACGAGCATTCTCCGGGGTGTTTCCAGGCCCTCCCTGCGTAGTCACTTGGGCAGATGATTGAGAAGGGTTTGGAGCAGCTGTCGTCACAAGCTCAGGCCCGCCGAGTGACGTCTCCTCTGTGGCAGGCTGGGAAAATTGAACAGAATTTTCAGCACCCGTCGTCGCAGGACCAGGTACATCTATCGGGCGAGTTGGCTCTGTCGACTCCAGGGGTGCTTCCTGCGAAGTTGGCTCCGCGATCGGCCCAATGGAGGTTGTCGTTTCTTGGGACACTTCCTGGGACGTGGTTTCAGGAATCGGATAGACAGAGCTTGTAGTCTCGGGTAAAGGTGCTGGTGGTGCAGGTTCGGCCTCTTGTCCAGGCACAGTAGTAGGAACAGGGTTAACCTCTTGACTTGTGGGAGGGATGAATGATGCGAACTGGGGGGCATCTCCATCTACCACAGGAACTCCAGCAGGAGGCTCCTGTCCAGGCACGGTGGTAGGAATAGGAGTGACCTCTTCACTCGTAGGAGGGATAAAGGATGCGAATTGCGGAGCATCTCCATTGTTTGCAGGAACTTCTGCGGGAGGCTCTTGTACGGGTTCGGTAGTGGGAGCTGGGTTGGCCTCTTGACTCGTGATAGGGACAAATGTCCCAAACTGAGCATTTCCGTCATCTACAGGAGCCTCATTGGGAGGTTCTTGTCTAGGTGCGGTCGTGGGAACAGGGCTGATTTGTTGGCTTGTAGGAGGGATGAAAGACGCAAACTGCGGCGCGTCTCCATCCGCTACGGGAGCCTCGCGAGGAGGCGGCACGTCTCTAGCAGGTGGCGTTGAAGCAGTTGGTAGGGCGGCGTCATCAGCATCCTGTGCGGTGTTGGAAGGAACATAATGCGTGACCACGACAGTTGTCGGGACTGGGACGACAACGACACGAGATTCCATCTTGGTCTGAGTAATCACTACGGGTGCCCTTGCGTCGAGCGATTGCAGGTTATTGGTGTCAGTGTCTTTTGGTATGCCGGCATACTGTTGTCCAAGTAAGAAATTCAATACAGCCCTTGTCTGGAGGGCTAACATTCTTGACCAGAAACGATTGCGATGCCAGTCGCAATTGGTGATAATTGAGCTCAGAACCCTGGTTCAGCGCTGAACAAGAGGAAAAAGGAGTGGTAAGTGAGCAAAGATTTCACATAGGGGCCTCGGTGGCCATCTAGTTGACTATATGCATATAGATATATGATCCAGTCAGCCTGTAAGTGAAATGAGAGCAGACGAAAGAAAGTAGGTATCACGGCCAAACACCGTGATGGAAAAGTAACAAAGAATGAGCGAATAACGTTACAACAAGAAGAGAATGTAAGGGTTCGAAACAAGGAAAGGACACCAAAAGAAACAGAAACAGAGAGAGAAAGAGGAAGAAAGTCAAGACAGAGAATGTGAGAAGAGAACAAACCCATAATAGTAATATGATCGCCCAGAAGGGGGGAACATGGCCAGGTCGAAGTAACCCGAAGGGGAGAGGACCAAACGCTTCAGCTGCTAGCGTTTTACCTGAAGCCAGATAGAACAGCATAGGTTCAGTTCAGGTGCGGTAGACCAGGATTGTCATGGCGCGATACCCTGTCCTGCGACAGATCTGAAGCACGACAACCTCCCCACGTTGTCTGAGCTTAACTGCACTGCTCTACACTAGTCGCGCATGCCGCAACTACTATGGTAGAGTCTAAGCTGTGGCAGAAGGCACAAACAGCGGACGGGATTGTCGGACTGGGTAGCAAGGTAACAAAACAGTCTGCCATCTGGTTCGTGTGGTTGAAACCCCATGCATGTTGGTGTTGGTGTTGGTGTTTGTCTTTGTCTTTCTTGAGGCCGGAGTTGGACAGTGTTGGTTGTGAGCCAAATTAGGTAGATTACATAGCACCCGCACGCACTGCCGCTACTCTTCTTCTTCTTCTTCTTCTTCTTCTTCTTCTTCTTTTTCAATTTTTCAATTTTTTTTTTTTTTTTTTGTTTTTTCGTGATTCAGCAACATTTTATTTTCTTATCAACATCAAGTCTAGCGGCACCAAAAAAAGGAAAACGCGGATCATACCCCTTTCTTCATTTTTTTCAGCAAACTTTCTGCATTTTATCTATCAGGCTCCATACGACTTGCTCCCCCGGTGTGGAAAGAGTCCGCACACCCCGAAGAGGTCCTACAACAGGTCACCATCCGGGGTACTGGTTGGCGACATAGATTTACAGTTAAGGAGCCTTTTCGACGACACGGATATCAGAACGAAAAGGAGACCAAGAATGCACCAGAAGGTGGTCCCTCGCAGTGGATAAAAAAGGATACCCTCCCGGATATGGGAAAAAGGCGGTCTATGGACCGACCTGCTTTATTAAGACAGGGACGATGGTGTCTTGACCTCGGTCTGGTACGATGAGGCGAGCCTACTCTTCACGACTGCAGCACACGATACGTCTGCATAATTCTTCTAGAGGTGTACGGGACCACATGGAGTTCAGTTGGGAAAGCCTACTGGTAGTTGGTCTCGGGGGAGGGATTTTGGCATTTACTGGTGCCTTTGGTTGGATTTACGAAGCTTGGACTATAGTTCCTCTCTTCAAAAGCGGCCCCCTGTCCTATGTATAGGTAGTTGTACGTAACAAAGACAGGCACAAAAAAAGAAGTAAAAATTCTTTCAATTTGAACTGTTCCAAATCGTATTCATTTCTTCATTCCAATTGTAATTCCGATGATGGCTGTAGACAATATTCGTAGCTGGCCACTACCGCAGCAAACCATCGTTTCGTGTGATCTGGTTTAAACAAGCCCATCCGTGATCATCGGCACTTTGTTGCTCAGCCGTATCTGTCTTTTGTCTGACTCTTGACTCTAGCTCTCCGACTCTCTGACTCTGAAATTTGTGTTCACTTTCTCTGGGCAGAAAAGATCTAGATCGTCGATGCACGAAGTGGAGGTTGGGCAAGCATATTGACGTCAGGGAAATTTTCTACTGTGGGGAAGTTGTAATTTCGGGAGAGACGCCAAATGGCCATCGCTTTTTGTCCCTTTTTCTTTTCCCTAACGGCGCTCCCTAGTGAGTGGCAGAAAAAATGACCCCTAAGCTTTAGGGTACTGAAATAAATAAACTAAGCCTGTAGTCTAAGTGTCATAAGCTGGCGCACTAATTCTGTCACACACAACTCAAGCGGCCATTTCTTCTGATACCCTAAGAGCTCCATTCAAAACCCCTGACTAAGAGTTAAGTCATACATGCATCATGTAGGGCATGATACACATTAATAGCATATTGGATAACTTAACTTTGTAGGTTATAATCTTGGAGTAAGGGAGGCAGGTTCATAAAGTTTGGACCCTTAGGATCCCCTGGATAATGCCTGTTGGCATTTAACGATCGAATCTGATGCCATTGGCGGTGTACCTGGAACTGCTAATCTTGGTTGCAGGTCGTTAAAGCACGGACACGTCGTGTCATAATGTTCAAGGCGCTAGAGCTTACATTCCTGGGCAGTGATAAGGTGCGGTGCTTCTTCAGATCACATTACCAGGAGGCTTGGACTATTTCACATTCCTACGAACCAGCGTCCTGGGATATGGGTATGGAAATAATCAATGGATTTCGGGATGTATGCATGTCTCATGAGTCAGAAGTAACGGTTCAACTTGTGTTTGTATTTGTCTTTGTTGGTTCGTCCCATGTTCCTCACGTGTAAGTGTTGATGGTGAGAATGCCAGATAGTCATTGCCCCGTATCTCTCTCTAAGACAAGACACGGATTCCGAATTACCGACTTTGACGATCCCCATAGCCGAGGATCATCATTTGTTAGCTGAACCTTTTATGATTTTCTGTCTCGTTCCAGCGGCATATCACCCGTCGAGCTAGCAAAGACCATTCCATGCCTCTGCAGGAACCCGTGCAACGGTGTAAGTCTACAAAAAGGATAGCAAAGACGCAGCTTTTAGACTCCTAATCTATAACGATACTAGTTCATACCGCATAACCAATACGGAAAGTATAAACAGAGATCAGATGAAAACCCAAAAGAGCACAGATACACCGCATAAGTCAACTGTGAGGGATGCTCACCGCATTGACGAGGCGCGCATTGATCCAGTACTTGCTCATGTAGGGTAGCAATATTTGACTCGGCCGAAAACAAATAAAGCCTAAGAAATTACGACTTTCTCCACCTGGGAGAAACTGCATGGCTGGGACGGAGATTAAACATCCCACGACGCGAGACTGCAACAACAAACAATCTCACACCGTCTTTTCACATATTGTGCAGTTTATATGTAAATAACATCGACTATTGAATACAACAGGGAAGAGGGCGTGTAATAAAGAGACGCCACAGTTAGCCACATCCGATGTATGTCGTGTGGCTGGCGAGCATAGGCTGAGTTATGCTATGTCGCTTTAGACTCTTATTCGCTAGCTGATTTATGCAAGGTTCATGGCAAACCTTTTGTGAGTGAAAGTGAGTAGTGCTTGAATTTCCCAAACAGAGGCCGTAGCTACCAATATGTACTTAATTAGATGATCTTTGCGATGAGCTGGACGCATAAGTCATGCGTTTTCGATCAAATGGTGTGTTGTTGAATATTGGGTGGAATGATTGGCCGCCAGTTTTATGCCAGTAGACCGGCAACCTCAGCATGTCTGTATACTTGGAGGAAGACACTATACAGGTAGCCAAGTGTTTAGAAATTAATCTGAAAGCTACTTGGCCACTCTTACAATCAAGACGTTTGCTTACACAGATTGATGATTTCCTTCCTCCCTTGGTTGCATATGTCGTTGAAAGCGTTAGTCATCAATGTCAGCAATTTTTGTCCAATCATACACAAGCAGAGAAGCAACACCACGCCTCACAGCAAACCATTCCCTTCAACTTTCTCGATACGACTTCATTCGGCAGAACAATCACATCCACATATAAAAACCATGTCAGTCACATTACATACATCGCACGGCGACATAAAAGTCGAGATATATTGCGAAAGCGTCCCCAAAACTGCAGAGGTTCGTAAAAACGCCAACCTTGAAATTGTAAGCACCCTGGACTAATGCCTGCTAGAACTTCCTCGCCCTCTGCGGTTCAGGCTACTACAACAAATCCCCGTTCCACCGCGTCATCCCCAAATTCATGGCTCAGACCGGCGCCCCCGCAACACCAAACCCTCCTGAGAACCCCAAAGGCGGACGCAGCATTTGGGGAGGCGCATTCGAGGACGAGATCCGACCTGCGCTGCGACACGGCGCGCGAGGCGTGCTTTCGATGGCCAACAAGGGTCCCGGGACCAACGGATCGCAGTTCTTCATTACATTCGACAAGGCGCCGCATCTGGACGGGCTCAACACTGTATTTGGACGTGTTATTGGAGATGAGGGTCTGGCGACGCTGGCTAAGATGGAGGTTGTCGAAGTTGATCGAAAGAACAGACCAAAGGAGCCAGTTCGTATCGAAAACGTGACAATTCACGCTAATCCGCTTGCTGGTTGAGACACGCGTATACTTTTACTGCCTTTACGGAGATACCTCGACGACACGACTTCGTTTGCAACGTTCCCCAAAACAAGGACAACTGCAATTGAACTATATCAAGTCCACCAACAGCACATCCATGAGACCAGGCTATCTTGTGTACAGCTCTATATGAGGGGTTCCTGAAAAATGCAAAGAGTATATCATCATGCGGCCCGCAAACCCGATCAGTCCCTGACCTGGCTTTGTAGCGAAACGTCACTCCCGAGGTACGAAGCCGCCCACGCCCACTGACGACTTGGATATATTGCAAAACGACTTAGAGAGCCTTTCAAAGTCAGCATTAGTTTGAGTAACCACTCTTCCAAGCTAACATGCAACTGCTGCCATCTGGCTAGTGGGTACCAGAAAAGTCGACCTCTAAGCTCTAGGGGTTAAGAATAAGTAGCCTAAGAAGCCTGATCTAAGTGTCATAAACTGGCCTAATAATTCTCTTATGCCTCTAGCGGCCAATCTTTCTGATACCCTGGCTCCGTTGGACTATCTGTAGCTGAGGAAAAGAAGCAGGTGTAAATACGATGTCCTAGTTTCTCCAAGTGAGGAGAATATCTGGTTACAATAAACATACATAATATCCCATGGATCCTGTGTGTGCCTCTGACAGTTGTTCGTTCCCCTCTTATATAGTACATGGTAAGTGCTCCGCCATCTGAGAATCAATCACAATGTGTTGTTTAATGGAACCCAAACAGTCAAAGAAGGTCAAGCACAAGGTAAGTGTGATTATATACTTCTCAGGAGGGGAGGTGCTCTTAAATCTCAAACTTAAACAATTAATTAATATCGTCTTGAAGAACCTCAGGGTGTTGGGAAAATTGGCCGCTAGGAGCATAAGAGACGAAACAATTAGGTCAGCTTATGCTACTTAGGTTAGACATTTTAGGCTATTTATATCCTAAATCCCAGAGGCTAACTTTTCTGGAACCCAGTAGTGCATCTATCCACCTGAAAGACAAAATGCTCATCCCCAGACACTCAGATACATCACGAACACACGTTGTTCAACTTCCAGTACAGATTGAAAAGTGGGATTATTAATTGTGCTACATCGCATGCATCGTATCATAAGGCGCGCAGATGCAATCCTTCCTGGTTCTTCTGGTTCTGGTTTCTGGACCCCTATATCCAGTCGCTGCACCTTCAATAGCCTCCTGGGTTCTTCACCCATGGGTTTCTATAACACTTTTTAAAGTTCCCCTCTCGCTCTTAAATGCAATAACCTAGTAACATATCAACACGCTGACTTCAAAGAATATCCCTGCGTCCCCTACCTCCTCTCGTTGTACGTTGTTTTGTAACGCGCTATCTGCAACGAACCCAATCCACTCCCATAAGGATCTTTTCAAAAAGAAGATACATAGTATGTAGTTCAACAAATAAAAGACGAAAGACATGATAGTATGCCTCATATTTAGCGTGAACCTAGCCATAAGCTTCGATATCGTCTAAGGAAGACATAAGGCTCAAGCGTCTAGGCCACGCGTTGCCGTTTCGTTCCTCGATCGGGAGTATTTTCCAAACGTAGATCATCACGGAGGATTTCTTCTGTGCCGGCGGGACTGGGAGTATTGGTGTGGCTCGCATGAGGCATCACATGTCCTGGGTGCAGTGATGCTTGATTTTGATGGTTTGAGTCCGTGTCGAGAGTGAAGTTGAAATCGTTGCCGTCGCCAAATTGATGTTCACCCGACAGCGCATTAATATCGAAGAACTGGTCGAAATCGGTCGACTGAGGATCGAAGTACGCTCCCGCGTCATCACCCAGGCCGGGGACATGTCCAGAAGGACTCAACGGCCCCAGCATGCTACCGAGTTCGCTTATCTTCGCGTCCTGTTCGCTCTGGAGGCGCTGAAGCTGGTCCAGGTCCATTGAGTTGGAGTTGATCTCGTTGATAGAAGGCGGCGCCATTGGCGGGCCCATGATGGGGGAGAGCGAAGGGGGTGGGACGGATTCGGTTGGTG
>JAAVUH010000098.1:0-210245 GCA_014899045.1 Fusarium palustre
TTCTTTCTTTCTTTCTTTCTTGACTTTTTTATTATTATTCACTTCATATACAATGATACCTACTGGGATGGGTTATTAGAAGAAGCCGCAAGGCGTTTTGAGATGGAAGTGGAGTACAAAGAGCGACACTTGGACACACCACACATCCTAACACATTTGAACACTGTTGATTGGAGGGGATGAGGCGTTACGGACATGCATTGAATGATTAGCGGGCGGAGAAGAAGAAGAAGTATGAGAGAGTCATGACCATATGCAGGAACAAATGGGGCGGCAGCAGGATGTCGTGTTATATGTTAGTCTATTGGATATGAGCAGCCGAGTAGCTTAAGACTCGGAAACACTCGTTGTTGCTTTTTGTTTTTATCATGATACCAAGCGGGCAATGGTACAGGGAGAGACATGACGCATTGCAGGAAATGGACGCCATGTAGGATAGGAAGATGATGATACGAAAAGAGAGGCTCTGGGAAGCTGGACATGGGCTAGCTCCCGGGAGGGATGTTTGACGAAGAGGATGGTATACGATATCCAATGCCTTGCTAAGATCAAGGTCAACAATGAAATAGAGCATATCGCTGCTACATTTGTCATTACCTGCTGCAGCCAAAATGTGATGATACCACTGCATTTGATTATTCCCTCATTGAGACTGATGAGACGGAGTGGATAATCTGATGAGTAACATCGCACCATGCAAATCTAGTGTTGGAAGCCTTTTGAGGTTGGACTGCAAGTCTACTAAAATGGATCCCAAGACCGAGAGGCACAACTGGAATAGGAATTAATACCTCGGTCTGATTAGATGATACTGGCCACATTCGATGGTTCTTTTTGTTCTGTGCTTACTTGTGAGATCCTTGTTCCCTGGGAAGTCAGCATCATCACACCACAAAAGATTCGGGGAAGAAGAGATGGTGCGTCTTTGTTCTGTGGGGGAGGCGTTGAGGAGGGTATGATTGAGGGGGTTTTTACGGGATGCAGACTCGCACGCATTGCAGTACAATACGGGTGTTTTTACAGGTACCGTAATGAATTCAGCAACACGCACGTGCTTTAGGATTGAGGCCCTCTTCATTTCCCCTTGTAGCGGATGCATAGAGAGCATTGCCGTATGCAATGATATATGCCATGCCGTGCCATACTCTGCTATGCAAATGCAAATGCAAATGCAGTGCGAGTACAATTCACTATATAATGAGGAAACAAATTCGTTATCTATATGAGCCTATAAACCATCTGCAGAAAAGCCTCAACCTGTTCAACAGAGAGTCCAGCATATGCAGCTTCTGAGTCTTGGGCCACTATATCGTCCCGTAGTGTCTAATGCTGTTGCAGTGCATTGTAGCGAGAAACACAGAGAGGAACCAGCACAGCAGCGCAGCGATGGAACAGATTGAGGAAGAAACACGTAGTCTACAAAGGTCAAATCTATTACCGAGAACTGCATGCAGTCAAAAAGCATAGAGAGCCCGAGGAAGGCAAAAAAAAAAAAAAAGAAGAAGAAGAAGCGAATACGCCTCTGCTAGCTAGGTATTTCAGGGCTTCAGGACAGTGCGTAGAGTAATTGGCTCTGGTGACTTGCACCCCCCCCTTCAAGGCAGATTTTCCCAGCAATTTTTCGCATATTATTGCAGGTATCATCAGACGTGGACTCAGTTTTACCTGTGCCGGGGTCTAACTTGATCTAGACGGAATCTGGGATTTGCAAGATGCATTTCTGCAAGAGGGAGGGGACGACAGCCCAAAGTAACTCAACAGGGATGAATTTTCTGGCTGACGAATAATAGGACAAGAGACGTGGATGATCGGGCAGACAAACCACAAAGCGACATGGGTAGAGAGGAGGATAGGATGAAACAAGATAGGCCAAGCTACGGGAATAAACGAGAAAAGTTTATATAACACAGTAAATATACATAGGGTCGGTCCCCCTATAACGCTCTATATCCAGTGAGTCATTCGATGTCTGCTTGTAGGGGTCTGCAGTTACTATATGGAGACAAGGAAATGCTAGACCAAACAACGCATTGGTTCTTTGTTCTCGTGACATGCGAAGGCAAGAGACATTGATTCATTGATTGGCCTTTGTATTCTCGACCCTACCTACCTAGTTTCAGAACACGTTGTTCCACCTTTGACTCTTTTCACGTGATAATTCCAAGACTTTATCCTACCTAGATTGATTCCCTACACGTCAGACAAGGAGTAAGTAGACCAGAGACAGCTGTTGAACCAATGGCTTCAGACGGATATACTTGGACAGCCCTTGACGTAGTCCTCGAGCCAGTGCCCCAAGTTAGTCTGGCGGTGATAGCTTGGGTTTTGGGCGACAAAATAAACAAGCACAAACGTCGTCAACAACAAGTTTGCAATTGAACAACATATTCACGTTTTGTCTTATTCTCTCTTACCCACGAATCAGACCCTACATGATACTTCTCTTTGTATAATATTGTTTCCAAGTCCAAGTGTTACTTTATAACAAGATGACTGAACTTGATATATACAACGTCAACTCTCAGCAGTACTCATATAATCTTGTCCATAAGTATGTTAAAGTTAAAGACGACGTCAACGGCGCTCCGTGTCGGATGAAACGGCAACGTCCCTCTTTTCTTATATGCAAATACTAGATATGTAGGTGCAGCCATGCTCAACAGATAGATTCTTCGTTTCGAAACAATCCTCTGCAGTGATGATGTATGATCAAGATTCAAGAACAGGTCAAGCCAGCAGCGACGGCAACGATGGGGATAATTACAACGAGGCCAGTGTCGGGCTCATTTCCGAGCAGCCACGGAAGGACAAACGCAAGGAACTATGCTCAAAGACATTGTTAACCATGCTCGTGGTGATATCGAACGTCGTCTGGATTGTTGCGATATCATGGACTTGGTATGGAACTCGGGATCTGCTTGAGAGCTGCGGGAGCAGCAACTATCCTACAGATTTTGGTATGTCTCGCTAGACGGATGCTAAATCAATTCAATTTGATTAATTGCTCTATTAGTTTCAAAAGAACCAGTACCGCTAAAGCTCAAGACAATCAACTTTGACGATTTGCTGCGCTACAACACAACCAGTCACCAAGTCTACCGAGAGATGGATCCTTCGTTGCCTGAATACTTTGGCACTCCGAGTCCCGCAATCGATGCAGCGTGGGACAAGCTCCTCCGCTACCAATATCCTGCTGTCAGTGATGAAGAGATAGCGAGCAACCCAGCCTTGTCGTTTGCGTCAACAGACAAGCACCCAGTCACTGGCAAATACTATGGTGCACTTGACGTGTTTCACAATCTGCATTGTCTAAACATGGTGCGAAAACATATCGACATGGAATATTACGAAGGAGGCCATATGAAGAAAAAGAAGAAGAAGAAGAGTCATAGCAAGCGAATGAACATGGAGAGTTCCATTGACGCTGCTGCAATGGATCACCTATACCACTGCATGAACCATATCCGGCAGAGTCTCCAATGTCGTCCAGATCTCAGTCCTGCTGCTATGCATTTGTTTTTGGACACAGATGGATCGCAGTTCTTTTTGGGCAACGCAAAGAGTCACTCATGCTATGACTGGCAAAGCATCATGGATTGGGCTGAAGCAAGGGAACCGACGCTGGGCTACACTCAACCTGTTGATTGAGTCATGTTCTGAGTCTATTCATTGATATGTATTTTAGTAGTTGTAATATTCTAATAATGTCACTCACTCACTGCCCGTAGTACATATCAATCCTCCAATATATTGTATTTGTTAGTCATTCATGATCTCTGTATGATTGGATCTCGACGGGACCCAAGTCTAAAAAATTACGCGCCCATCTTCAGCGCTTGGCTATTATTTACAGCGCCCGAGACAAGGAATCCCCACCGCTAAAGATTCACTGGTCTTTAGCGGTCAGTCATTGAGTTCAAACCAATCAACGGCTTGTTTCGCCGCGCGCTTAACAACATCTGAGACTCCAACCAACCACAGCTTTTGGCTTCACTTGGACCAATTATTCCAACCATGGCAACACTATCTTCAAACATCTGGCAATGATGGACCCATCTTGTACTTACTTATTTTCTAATAGCTCCGTCTACGGACATAGCCTCGTCCCAGCGCCTGTCGAGCGACAGGTCCCGGACACTCTTGGTGACTGGCTCCCAGCATCTGTATCCAACCGCCCGGCAGCCTCTAATGCGGCAGTCGAGCCTGAAATATTGTAGTTGAATGGGTCGAGATGATCCTCGACGGACAAGGCGGCAATGGGAGAAAGAAATACTGTTCATTGTCGTGAGATGAAGTGACCTCATGGTCTGGTCTCTGGTCTCCGACCTGCCTTTGTCTGCCATTGTTCTCCCTCTTTTACTCTTCTGCATTCTTGTTCTCCGTTTGTATTTACTGTTCTAGTTCTTCGCTTTTATCTACTCTACTCTACCAGACAATCAAACATAAACGCTGGTTCAGCTGTTTCGTCCCTTCGTCTTTGTCATACGCGCCGGTTGTGTTTGACTTGACAAACTCATCATCACCATCCCCATCTTCCCCCCCCCTTCCCACTCTGCATGCTATAGCATCACTTACACACTCTCGAACCAACAACAATACTAATACCCGCTGCAACATCAACTCCAACTACTGCAGCAACAACAACAATCAACAGCCACTTATACAACCAACAAGCCAGATATGATTTGGGCTCGGCTTGCCACACCCTTACGGGTCCTATTCATCACAGCTCTTTGCGCCTCCACAACCTCAGCTCTACCAGCTACTCGCATCTTCGCTCGAGAGGATACTTGCGACGCCGACCAGACTTCATGCAATAGCGACGTCGCCAATTTTTGCTGCCCCAAGGGCAACTCGTGTCGACTCCTCGCTGGTAAGACCACGGCAGTATGCTGTCCTGAAGGTCAGACTTGCAACGTCATCCAACCCATCACTTGCGATATCCGAGGCCAGGATCAGAAAGAATTCCCAAATGCACCTGTCAAGACAATAGTCTTCAACCTTGATCTCCAGAAATGCGGCAACAAGTGCTGCCCCTTTGGGTACTCGTGCGAGGATGACCAGTGTGTTATCGACAAGGACCAGTCTGATATTCCAAAAGGTGCCGAGCTTCCTAATGAGACCTCTACTCCTGTCCCCAGCGCCATAACTACAGCTACTGGGGCCGTTGAGACCATCTCTATCAGTGCTGCGCCATCGGCGAGTGCTGAGCCTACAGAAGCAGTCGGAGCCGGGTCAGACAACAGCTCAGACTCCGATGGTGATGGAGATGAAGAGTCCAAGTCTGACAACTCAGGTCCTGCTACAACGTCCATCGTTGGCGGTGTGGTAGGAGGCTGCATTATCCTCCTCATAATCGCCATCGTTATATTCCTCTACGTCCGCCGACAAAACAAGCGCGAGGCAGCAGGTTCAGAAAAGGGCGGCCACATCTATGGTCACGGCCGACGTCTGAACAGCGACGTCTCCTTTGGAAACATCATCTCCGAGCCCATCAGCCAACCGAACTCATACCGCACCGACTTCATCCTCAAGACACCTTCTACCCAGCGTACAAGTATAGTACCTGTCCCTGCTCGCCAGATTTCCAATGCCAGCACTCGTTTGCATCCTCCCCCTCCTCGCATCCGCATTTCAATCCCCAACCCCTTTGACTCTCCTAACCCATCTCCCAACGCTCAGCCTAGCCCTCCAGATAACGAGGAGTCTCTTCGCCATGGAAACGTCCGCCTGCCCCCCATCCGTGCTATGAAGGCGTCGTCGTACTACAGCCGCCAGCCCTCTGAGCCCGAGCTCCAACGTGAGCCGAGCACTGAGAACATCGACATCTTCGCAGACCCAAGCACCATGGTAAAGCCTCGTCCGTTAACACGAGCAACGACGTTTACAGATCTTATGGACGAAGCTGATCTCGGCGCTGTGCGCAGAGGGAAGCCTTATGTCCCTGGGACAACACCCAGGATCTAAACACACCACTTTCACTCTGCAATTTCCTTAGGTCATATAGAGTTCTCTTATCTCCCCAACAGAGATTACATATAACACCATCTGCAGCGCATGATGGGGTTTCCTCGTTTTTTTTATAATGGCAATGAACATCTAGACGCGCTAGAACTGGCTCTGGCGTTGCGGGCGCATGTATATTGGATGGAGTATTCGTTGTTTATACCCTGGGTTTCTAGAAAGACCCCAATGGAAGTTTTTGTTTTAATACCTGAGTCTTTCTTCTTTATTTCAAGCGTTCTATATTAGTTCAAATTGATATGCGAATATTTATTCACCTTTGCTTGACTGACTGTGCGAATAAAAGCAACGTGACAAGATAACAATGGCAAAAATGTGACCAGCAGATGTGCAAGTATCCAAAAGATGCGCATATGTTTGATAATATATAATAGTAAATATGAATTCGACGCCAAATGTTTACCAATGTCATCAGCCTCTCTTCCTGCTTGCAGTGTAGCACGTCCCGTTCACCGTTTTTGTTGACTCCCATATTTCCAGAATCATGATAAAACACGCTATGCCAGCCCATCACACAACGTAAACAAAGTAGCGAGTCGATAGGCGAGGAACCGACGTGAACCAGTGCGTGAACAAAGTAAAGAAAAAGATGATGAAAAAAGCAAACGACTGTAACGATTGGGTATGTGTGTGCGTAATCAAGATCCAAAACCTGCCTGTTTGACGCCAATACATGGCTATTACCTCCTGTTCCTCCTCATTCAATGTGGCCAATTTACGTATGCAGCTCTTCACATGACGATGCATTTCCGATCCTTCTCCTTCTCCTTTTCTTTCTCTCCAGAACCGATCGATATGTCAGTCCAACCAGCGCTACTTGCGGCATCTGCTGCTTTCTTCTTTTTCTGCTTCTTGGGTTTGGCTGTCCAACCCCGTTTCTTAGCATCCATGATGTTCTTAGCGGCACTTCGCTCAGCACGACTTGGCCTGCGGTTTACTGTGGGAGATGTTCTTGTCACTGGTACCGGAGGAGCGTTCAGCCACGCCGGCACTTGCTGGTTTGGCAACGGCAGCGGCAGCGCTGGTGGGTTGCCTCCGTGGGAGGAGGCGATACTATAGATGGTCTCAAGGCGCTCGACCGTCGGCCGCTGGTTTGACCCAGGAACTGGGCGCGGATGCCGAGGGATAGGGGCCAGCAAGGGTGTTTCGTTCCTCCGGCCAGATGTTTGGCGGCTGGGCAAGTCAAAAGCGCCCGATACGCCTCTAGGAGTACTAATAATAAGCGGTTGATCGGGCTCAAGACGACTAGAGCCTGACGGGCCTGCTGACATGAAGTCGGGCATGGAGTTTGATGTGTATCCACTGCCATCAAAACTTCCGACAGGCCGTCTTGGAACCTGGAACCCCCCAGAAAAACGTCTGGGGTTGCCCTGACTAACCCTTTTGCTCAAACTTGCAAGCTGGCTTGAACTGGGCAGAGGGGGGAGACCTGATATGGATTCATCTTGGATAGGCTGCTCGGCGGGTGCTGACATTGGGAACGGGAATCCATCTGCCGGGTTGACAACAGGGTCAGGCTCAGGGCCTACAACCCTGGGCCATGTTTGGGCGTTTGACAGCCGCCTTACTCTGGGCGCTAAGTCTGTCCCAGATTGGTTCACGGATGCGGCCAATGGGGCAGGCTCCACATTGACCGCCGGCACTCGAGGACCAGGACCAAAGTGGTCATGAGCTGAGATGTCTGTTTGTAGTGGTGTGTGTAGTGACGAAGGCGAAGTATCTTCGTTTGTGGAATCAACAGGAGGAACCACGACTCTAGACGTGGATGTAATGGCCGAGACGGCTGACGAGATTGATGTCTGCCGTACTCTAGTCTCTGAAATTCCCCCTGTGGATTGAGCCACTGGCTGTCGCGGAGAGGCAGGAGGAGTTACATCGTAGATATCAGCATACCCGTCTTGCGGGGGCAACGGATCCGTGTTTGTCTGAGTTGTTTGGAGAGCTTGCGGTCGACTGACAGCGTTTGAGTCATTCGTTGCAGGATGGACAGGCAGCCTCTGGGACTGATTCTCACTCTTAGCGTCGACAGATTGAGCGTTGCCAGAGGACTCATTTGTTGTCCGAGTTGACAATGCTGACATGGCAGGTACAGGAATAGGGGCTGGGGCAGAGGCACCACTAAGTCCTATAGGCGCAACAGACGGACCACGCATGAAAGCTGGCAAATCTGGCCCTGGGTCGTCTTTTTGATAAGGTGGCGGAGGAGGCACCCAGTTGTCAGCATCACTCTCATGCGGATGTTCTCTTCGGCCATCAGCACGACGATACTCGATGCGTCGACCATCTGCTGTTCGAGGATGCAAAGTCCTGTCCACTGCAGCGGCGGTCGCAGCACGACGGAGCGTTGTCTGTGAGCGAGGGCTAGCATGTGCATATGGGGCATCCAACGCCTCCATCTGCTCAATTGTCGGCCCATCATCGGGACTTTCGGGCTCGACTACTCGTCGATTTGAGGGCTGGGCGGGAGGTAGCCCAATCCTGCGAGGAAGTAGAGGGTCGTCATCGTCGTCGCCGTGTTCATTTTGTGCCATCTGTGAAGAACCTGGTACCTCTGGAACATGAAGAGTTACACGCGGCGGTCGTGAGGCAGATGTAGCAGCTCGGAGCAAAGACGGCCCGCCACGGCCACCTCGCTTTTGAGCAACGGTCCTCCGTCGAACAATCGCGACCTCTGTCGCAAGATCACGTTGCTCCTCTTCCAATACTTCGGGATGATCAGTACCAACTTCGATAGTGACCTCGGATTTGGCTCCATTCGAAATTCCGTAGTCAAAGTCCAAAAGTGTAACCCGGCCACCATCCACAAAATCCATATCTTCCTCCTCGGTTACCAGTCGCGGAGCACCAACCCCCCTTGCAGTGATTACAAGCCGCTCTTGGGCGGAAGAGCTGCCATAATCCGCGACCCACTTCACTGTCTTCACGTCTGTGACCTCTGCAGCTTTGAAACCAGAAACAAAGGTATTTCTCAACTTGTCGCACAACATTTGCCATTTTGGCGCTCGGCCACCTTCGGTGTCTCTTGCTCGAGTAGACGCCCGTCGCGAATTGCCGCTACGATCACTGTTTTGTCGTCCGAGGCCGGACGATGAGCCATCGTTCGACGAGGATGAATTATCTGGCACTGCATCCAAGTCTTCCGGGACACCATAAATCCAGACCTCCTTTCCTTGGAACCCGACTGACACCAAGTCACCTCGATATGTCGTAGCTGGAAGCGTTGATGGAATCAGACTGGCTTGTGAGGATGCGCTTGGTACTGGTCCCGTGAAGTATGTCGTTCCATTCCTAAGATCGTCGATTCGAACGGCACGGAAAGTCTCAAAACTCCGATCATAGGTGAAAGTCCAACTCGCTTCCTCTTCATTTCCGTCTTGGAGCAGAACAGCGTGACTGCAGTCTCGGCTTGTGTTGGGAAACAAAATCGATGTCGTCCATAGGGGGCTCAAGTTATCTTCAGACATGTGGGGGCCGGGATCGTAGTATGGTGCCGTGATAATGACAGTACTGGGCGGTGCGGAATGAATTGTTGTCCCGAGGATTTGAGTTCCGTCGAAAGAAAAGGATAGAGCGTCGACGGCATCGCATTTCACGGCTCTCCGATCAGTAGACAAGGCTTCGGGTCTCAGTGACGATACCTCGATGCCTCCTTCGTACGCTGCCGCCAGAACCGATCCGCATGGTGATAGAGCAATTGTTCGAGGAGTGTTATCGAGGATTATGGACTGTGCTCTTTTGGGTGGGCTCTGCTGTAAGTCGTAAAGGTCAACCTGCATTTCAGTAGACAAAACAGCCAAAAGAGTGCCTTTATCGTTGATACATGCTGCGACAGGCCGACGAAGAATCTTGAACTCTCTCTTCACTTCGAGGCCGTTCCCCCTTAGATCGATCACGTAAATCCTGCCCGAGCTGTAGGCTAGAAGATGGTGCCCTTTAGGAGAGGTGCTGTACTGCATACCCTCGCCTCCCGGGCATGATGAGGAACTGATGGACGTTGAGATAAGCTTGAATGTGGTCTCCTTGGGTCTTAGATATGCCTCGAAAAGGTTCCTCTTGACTTCTCGTGCAAACAGGCGGCGTAGTTCGGGAAGTTTGTCATCGTCGCATGGGGGGAGTGTGGGATGGCTCGCTGAGTATGAAGGACACGCTGATAGCTGATGACGGTAGAGATGAGTTCGCTGAGAAACTGCTCTCCATTTGCGGTTGAGGAGCACGAGGGACGCGAAAGCGTTGGGATCGGCAAGTTGGAGTATCCTGGTTGAGAGGCGCGAGCGTTAGCATATGATAACACGACTGGGTCGTTCCTCGACAGCGGATTGTTTGATGGGTTATTGATGCGCATAGGCAGGTAAAGGCAATAAGTCTGCGGGCAAAGATACCCAGGGACTACTCACTGTTCGATAATCTCGTCGGGTAGGCTGTCAAAGGGCGGAGTTGGAGGAATGGGCATCTTCTCAATGCTCGAGCGACGGACGTCGGTTACCGACGCGTCCATGACGCTTTGTCGCTCTACGTAGGGAAGCCAGTGAGCATATCAATTTGATGAATCACAGCAACGCTTAGTATGAAGGCACGATGCGTTGACAGAAAGGAGGATAGTCGGGGAGTTTCTCGTGATAGATTGTAGATTCGAATTGGTTGTTAGGTCTGGACTCCTTCAAGTGTGGCTGAGGCTTCCTGACTTCTCCAAATTTGGGCTGAGACGTGATGATGGCGGGTCTTTTTCTTCCTTTGAAAGAGGAAAGGTATGGATGGATGTAAGCACTAGGGAGGGACACCCGGACCTACGAAACAAAGACTGCCGAAATGCACAAGATGCGATATCAATTAGAAGGGGAAAAATAGGCATGTATGGATTCAATGTCTTGAAAACACATCTACGAAAACTGAAGGGGATGGAAGGGAGACTCATTCATAGCCCGGCGACCAGCGTCCTACATTTGTACCTGGGTAGGTAGGTACCTACCTAGGTAGATACCCAAATCCATTCAATTCAACCAACAGGCTGGCTGGCTATTACTGCCATCAACCCCTGAATTCGGATGTCGAACGAACATGTGCATTGGCTATCAGGCTGTGTAGCGGTAGCGCATCCTTGTCATCGGTGCCTGCCATATTTGGCATGCGAAGCGCATTATCTTTCCTTTTGAATAAAGAGCTGAAGGCGAGAGTCATCGACTGCTAAGAGCTTTATATAGGTAGGTAGTTAATAATACGTACGCTATGAGACAGGTACCTACCTACCCAGGTAGGTAGTCTAGATGATTACCTCAGTAAGTAGTCTAGGTGTTGGGCATGAGCTCTGATACCACTATCATCGTGTTGTGATTGGCCGCCATCCCTCGTCAGATCAAGATGAATAGCTCCACCTGCCAATGCGCAGAGCTCTGTCTTTCTAACGGATATTAGGTATGTGTGTCTAGACCACCTCATGAGACATGTGGTGTAAATCGGAGCAGAGGCGAAAGCAAGGTTTTATCAGACATTCTAACATTATACTAATACAGATCATACTGCGAGTAGACACATGGCTTTTTCTAATGCAAATAATAGGCAGCTGGATTCAACAACCACGACAAGAGAAGCGCTTGCAAGACCAGCTGAATATGCAGGGGTGAAACTTCCAAATTACAACCACTAAAGCATCCAATGGTCTAGACATCGGATGATGTAAGATCCACGGAGTCCGAAAATAACACAGTTCACAGATATGGAGGCTTACACTAACTAAAATACAGTAATCCACTATCTACTAAGGTATGCTTGCCTTCTCACCCCACAGCCTAACCTCGACGGCAATCGATCTGAACTCATGCCTTTCCTACCGCCACAATTTCTCACAAGACATATTACGCCTAAACGTTGTGGAATCCAGGTATGGGTTAGGTAAGTTAGACATGTAGCGAAATATCGCAGATGAGAAACATCGTACATAGATCCAGGACTCCAGGCAGATAGATGGTGGCATAATTTGTCTCAAGATGGAATCAACAGGCACAATAATTAATCTCTTGACGTTCTCAATCACCGACGCTGTTCTCTGTCGTGCCGATATGCTACATACATTGTCGCCATAAATTCGAGACGAAGGAAGGGGTGGGAAACAACGCCCAATTACACCAAGACAAGCGATAAAGCAGTTGTGCCTACAGTGCAGTTAGTTCGCGGGTTCTATCCACCACTTGTTTATGCAGCTTGAATACCGACATCGCATATGACCCCATCATCCTACTACATATGTGGATAGACGAACATGTATGCTGCGTCTGCACACATAGACACATGAAAATTTGTGCGAGATGCTTCTTAGCAATCCATATCTGTAAGGAGGCCCTGCGTACCTCCACACCCAAGTTGCTAGATCGAATGAATACCTGGTATGCAACACGGATGTTGCCGACAAGAAGCTGTCTGTCTCGACTGTTGGTCAGGTGCCAAGATATGTGATATTCCCCACTGACACCTTCACTGCTTGGCCTCAATTGCAACTTACCTAGGTACTAAGATATAACTTGTTTAGAGAGCATGGAATACAAGTTGGTTTTTATTAGTAATACGATGTGTGAATTATTCGGTAGTATGCGAGACTCTCTAATCGAATATTTTTTCACCTGTGTGCTATTTCTTGGTGGTAAAACTTACGATAGCGTGAAACCAGCCAACTGCTGGTTTTATACCCAAGCATGTTGTGTAACCCTCACTTTGCCCCATCATGGTCGTACTCGCTACCGAGGCGAGATCTGCTAGCTGCCTACCTATTTGTAAGTCATTAACTAATACCTAGTCTACCTACCTAGGTAGAGTGCGATGCCGCATAAACCACTGAACATTCCGATACCAATAACCATATCTTGTTACTGATGTGGTCATCACCGTCGATCATTACTCCACAAACTACTACATAACTAGACGGTATGGGTAAACACAACTGAATATTGAGTCGGAGTGAATAATGGTCGTGGGCGTGGGATGTGACAAACCGAGTCCCACGTCTATTTCGAGCATTTGTATCCCTGAAAGTTCTAGTCTAAACGTAGGCAGTACAGTACATATTAGGCTAAATTGTTCAACAATAAACTTACAGCTGACAACAAACTTGGCATTTATCTGTTCTAGTCTAGGTAGCTGGGTACAATTTGCTTATGATGATGATATGATGTGATATGTATGATATGGCCTGATATGATGAGACTGTGTGCGGGCAGGAATTACTGACATGGTCCTGGATCGATGGAGGAAATCATTAACTAATGCATCTTGTTTTTCTAAGAATTCTTCGCGTTTACCGCGATTGCAGATGAGTTTTCTTGATGTTTTATTTTACTGTTGCTAGTGGCATCCGTTCCATGCTGGGTGGTAGTTCCGGATATAATCTAAGTCTTCACGAATTTCCGGTCTAGCCATCTCGCATGCACCTTCCTCACCTCTAAGAATAGACCGGGTTTATTAAACTGAGCTGCAGTGCGCACCTGCCATACTCCACGCGCTGCACTTGCCCTGCTGCCCTGCCCTGCCATGTTGCCTACCTGCACACTGCAGAAGGGGCACGGCCCGCTCGTGCTTGCCCAACTCTAAATTATCCCATTCCATTCATCAACATTTCTGCAAACAGACGAGATAGGCGGTAGGTGAAGATCGGATCAAGGTTAACCCACCAAGGAATACATCCTAACTGCTTAGGTGTGATTACAAGTCTCGTCGGTCCGGCATGCTTTCCTTGCTGCTGCACTGCACTCACTGTGGATACAGTACACTAACTACAATTATGTAGATTGCGGATGCGCTGCGGATACCTCCATGCTAGGCAAGCAGGCAAGGTACCTACAGTACGGAGTACAATGCTACTGTATGCACAGCTCGGTTGCAGCGGAGCGCACAGACGGACAAGAGACCCTGCAAAAAAAGAAAGGGATTAAGCTCGATAGCCGATGACGAGGCCAGACTCTGCTACCAACCACCGATTCAGCCCTGCTTCTGGCACGCTTGGCATGATGTGGAAATAATATGGAAGCTCGTTAGCTTCGTCGATCGTCTGTGGGGGTTGCAGAGACATGTGGAAACTTGCACGGATTGCAAGCTTCACTGACAAGAAGCGGAATGATTAGTGGAAACTTTCGGTCCAATCCTGGATTTGGTTTACGTCTATCGTCAAGCTCAGGAAGTTTTCCCAATGCCAAGCCCTTTGGGCCGTAAATCATCTACCCTCGGTTTGGCACCTCGGGTAATATCTGCTGACAACGGAAGTCCCAGGTGATTACATCGGCTTATACCTATCTGTCTACGTGTGTAGAAGGCGAGAAGAGACAAGAAGTAGGCAACTCTCATCCAATGATATAAATGATATTCACAGCAGCTTTCTGATAGGTAGCCTTCCATGTGTAAAGCTCCTGGTCATACTCTCATGTCCTACATAACAAGGCATTCTACGTCATGTCAATTGATAGTTTTCGAGGCAAACTAATCAAATCTCCAATTTATAGGCAGATGCCTAGTCATGTTGATGGGCGCAAGACTGAGGCGTCGGCCAACACCTCGCACCTGAACTACCAAAACAATGGCAAGATATGACCCGTGAGGTCTTCCACTTGTGGTAATTTTCGAGGCCAAGACATCGAACTCGATTCCTGGTGTAAGACCCAAGGATTTTCGAGCTAAGGCGGAGGCTCGGGTTTGCGGAACCCACGAGTCAGTATAGGGCACCATGGAAACACGCCAAAAAAAACCATCCAGATCCTTACCCAGCCAAGTCTACGACTCGATCTGTGGCTTTCGTTTCCTTAGGTCAAGGGGTGGGTCAAGATCTAATTTCCGCGTGCGATACTAAACTATCCATCCACAGGGTAAATTACCAGCTCTAACTAACTCGGATAAGCTTGCGAGCTATAACGAGACTTGGCTAACGTCCTCCAGTGACCACTTTCTGATCCTTGACAGGAACTAAGTCGATAACCTGGAGAGAAAACGTGGCAAGGCTGTCGACACTACCGTAACTAAGAGAACGTTTTGACGTTGCTTCTGGAAATCGTACTAAAGTGATCTTCAGGCATCGTAGATCTAGACCTAGCCGTGTCATGTTGCATCGAGAGTTGGGATGAGAGGGCCTGAGGAGTGGGAACTTGCTCAATTTGCTTTCATACACGCTCGCCTTGACTTGACCTGAGTTGAGTTGAGTTGACCTGACCTGACCTGACCTGACCCGAGTCGCCTCACCCACCCAAAACACAATCTCCGCCAACTAACCACGGGCTTGCAGCTAGGGAACACGCAAATATGAGACCTAGATAGTGAGACTCGGTGACTGCTAGTTAATTCCAGTTAACCAAATTCGAAACTAGCGGCGGCATATGCAGTCATCGCGTGCTGTAGAGCAAACGTTCCGTCACGTAACAGCCGGGCTGGATTGGCCTTTTCCGACCTTCGGCCAAGCCTGGCGTGGGTATAGAGAAAAAGGAGTGTTTCGCAACAGCAAATAGACCCTTTGTTGACTACTGTACAGACCCGCCAAGAAGCATAAGAGTGCATACTTGGAAAGAAGAAAACATGGATGATATATTGTACATGTTATCTCTTTTCTCAGCCACCCCTATAACCAGGTTTACGATCGGATAGGGATTCACAACGGAAGCATCAAGAAACCTCCGCGGGCGATCTGATCTGCCGAGAAGCCTGAGGCATCCCCTTGTAATTATAGCTGCCTAAGGTAGCTTTACCCAGATTCTTCTGCTTCAGCCGTGTCTTTTCCTGGCTACCTATACTGTAGGTCCTGGCTGTTCTTCAACATTCCCTTGGCGGCACACAACTTATGCAATGAAAGTACCTCCCGAGCATGTCAACCCCTTTGTATAGGATGGTGCCTCTGAGCCCTCACATACAAGCCCTCCAACAAGATGCAACGACTGAAGTTTTGACACTTCATCATGTCAAGACGAGAACCGGATTGTTCACTTACGGCTTACCTAAATCATGTGAGCTGTTATGCGAAGCCCTTTTACGAGATTTGGTATATACAACGTCCTAATTTATTTTTGCTTGTCTCTTGCTTATTTATCAAGTGATTTATCGAAGAATTAAAAATATTCTATAACTTGGAAATATACTAATAATATTTGCTAGGCAGAAGACCTCCAGATGTGGGCAAAGAGTTTCGGGATGGTCGTCAAGGATATTAAAATGCCTGAAATTAGCCCGCAGGCTTTCCGTCTTGAAAAGGGCAACACTTCAACATTGTTAAAAGGTTATACCGCGCTTGTTGTGGCTCTCGGAAACGCCAAGTACGATGTCGAGCTCATTTCCAGAGACAAGACCTCTTCTCAGCAGGAGACATGGGAATCGTCTTGTGCTCTTCACCTCCGAGAGACAGGGCTAAAAGCCCAGGGAGGACACATTAGATTTCTTTATATCCCACTCCACCTAGAGCCTGAATAGAGTTCAGTTTCAACCGCAACTCCTATTTCATGATGTGTATCATGTCATGTTCTGTATCTTCACTGCTCTCTGGGCTGCTTGTCGATCTTGTCGTTGACGCCCTCAAACTTGACTTCGATCTCGATTTCGCCTTCGCCCTCGTCTGACCTGGCTCTAGAGCCCTCTGTATTTGTTCTAGACTATCCGACATGTTAGTTCAGAATATGTTGTGTTATTGGCACAATCATGTTTACCTAACTTTCCCGTCGCAAACGTCATATACAAGATTTGGGATTCTCAGTATCTCCGACGGTAGGCTTCTTTTCGGGCGATGGGCAGACGCAGACTCCCTGCGTAGAATTGGAAAGCATTCGGCGGTAAAGTGCTGTCCAAAGGTAAAGTAGGCGCTGACTAGTTGCTTGTTATAAGAACAAAGGATCTTGTGTCAATAGACTGCGGGGCGTTCATCAAAGCCTACCTCTTAACGGGAGCTCATATGCCCGCGGCCCCAAGACTTTTTCAAGTTCATCTCCAATCTGCACACACTTTGGCAGTGCGAATCGCTTCGATCTTAGTGTATCACTCCCTCCACTGACGCACTTTGCCATGGCCGTCATTACCTCATCCGTCGTGAGGCCTTGACTGTGAGCCACGTGACACAATGCGACCATGACCATGCAATGAGTTTGAGTCTCTCTTCCAGGTTCAAAGTCCTCGGAGGCAGCAGCGTAAGTGTCGAGGAGAGTGTGCCAGTCCATGTTTCGGCGTGATCCGATGTGGGATATGGTTAACCGACTATGCAAACGTAAAATATCCTCTGGGGTCGAGGGTCTGTTGTTGTCCCAGTCCTCGTCTCCTTGAGGTAGCTTGGCCATCCATGATCTAACCCATTTTATCTGGTCGTTCAGGCCTCGTCTTCGGACGGGCTTCTGGGGAATTGGCTTTCCAGGGTTTTCAGTGATAAACTCGGAGGCGGCGAAACTTGACGATTGTGGAGTGTTCATGATGTACGGGTATATGATGAGACTTCCAGGTCTGGGCTGAGATAATAAGGGATCCATTTATGTCATGAAAAACCTAAGTTGGGCTCCCCAACCGTCAGACAGAGAGGGCTGGGCAATCTATATGGGGGGCTTCAAGTCGGCAGCCGATTGAGCCGCCGAATTTTGGTACCTGAGCAAGGAAGACTACGTCCGCAAGGGTTCGCTTTTGTGTATTTGAGCCACACCTCGTTTTACTTCACGCCCTCCTAGAAGGGTTAATGGGGTCGTCGGCAGACAAGAGGGTGACCTTCGCAGAGCCCGTCAGGGCGGGCAAAAAAAGAGAGAGAGAGCTGGAGCCCATTGTGTCATTGACAGTTAGACATGACAGTGGCGTCGGTCGTATACCCATTGACGACTGGGTGTAGAATCAAGCTAGCCGAATCGTCTGATGCCACATCCTTTTCTTCAGCCTTGTTATAAAAGCATTCCATCCTCTTAACAGCTTCAGATGAGGGATACCTGGGAATGCGGATAGCGGACATGATATGATTTGGTTCTGATCTGTTTCTGATTTGCGTCGAATCCTTTCCCAAGTCGAATCAGCAAATGCGATTCCCCCTCCTCAACTTACTGCCACTATGCAGGTATGCTGTCGGACCAGGATTTCTATTGGTCGTAAATCCGCTCGACCGGGGATGAATCCATGATTGCAAAGAATTTTCTTCTAAATCTCCAACAGGCCTTGGCTGGAGTTGGACCATCGGTCGATAGCGTAATGCGTCAGGGCCCAGCCTACCAAGATAAGGGAGAGGTGAGAAAAGCAATTCGCAAGCATACACTGTATCCGTCGTACTCGATGGAGACTTGGTCTGCCGGGGCAAGGGGAGTTACTGTTCCGCTGTCTTTTCTCAGTTCCCAAAACTCGGACTAGCGAATGGTATCACGCCGGGTTTAACCCCTAGATCTGCGGTGAGGAACGCTTGTAACCGGACCAGGCCAGGGCCTTTGGGCTTAAGCACTAGCGTAAGCCATAGGTCTGCAGACACGCAGACTTGGAAAGGTTTGGAGGGCTTGTTTCAACGGCCTGACAAGAAGTGCGGCTGCAACTCGAGCTGGACTCTACTAGCGTTTCGGACCAATCCTCCAACAAAAGTTGGGCCTGTTTGTTTATTTCTTTGCACACTCTTTGTTTTGCCATTAACGTGGAAACTAAATCATTAATCCCAGACCAGACTTAGTAAGACCGTAACTGGGACTAGGCAGGTGGAGGACATGTCGGAATGCCCCGAGCCTCGGCACGCTGCCAGTTTGTTTGCCATATTGGCATGTCGTTTAGAACTTCTTTGACGTCGCTATTTGCTGATCGTTCAGCAGACCAACAGGGACCAAGCATGTTCAAGCTAAAAAGCAACGTGGGAATGGTACGAACAGGGTGATGGATGGATAAGGTGGAGCTAGTGGACTTCCGACTCGATGCACCCGGATGCATGTGGAGCTAGCTTAGTAGCTTTCGGGATTATTCCAGATTTGCGCCTTATGTCAGCACAGCGAGTCACGAGTCGGCAGCATCTGTGGCTCGACTCGAGAGGCTGTGCACTGCGAGTGATAAGATAAGATAATATAACAAATGACTGACGTTTATCGGTAGAAGTTGCATGACACCCCTGAAAAAAGAATGTGGACCCGCCTGTGTTAATCTCAGTGACAATTGAGGACAGCTTGGACTGTCGCAGGACCTCATGAAGTTCCCCCTTCAGTCCTTCCTTTAATATTCTCGCATACCGCAGTACTTCTATACTGCTGCTCTCCTTGAGCACTCGTCACTCTTGCCTTTCCACAGTCTTCGCTCGATGGCGTTTCGTTACAATGGACGGTGATCCGGCTGTCGATCCAGGGCTTGACTCTTTCAGCTTGACTTTCCCTTTACCATACCGCGTTGGCTTCATCGCAACTCTAGGTGAGCACTGAAACCTTATTCCTCGATCGCGCTGTGAATGGCTAACCATCAAAAGCCGTTTGGGGGTGGGGATTGAACCTTCATTGCCTCTATCTATTCAACGTCGACGTTCCTCAGTTGATTCGATATCCCGGCCGAGCATCGCCGCAGCACATACCGCATCATGGCTCAACGTACCGCCTTGCGATTGTTCTTTCAGCTTTATTTGCGTTGTCTATATCTCTCTTCTGGTTATGCACGTGGGGTGTAGCTGAGCGTGTGATTGCGTTTGGCTGGATGCCGTTAGCATACCTCGCTGTTCTGATCGCAATGTTTGTTGTCCCATTACGAAACCTACCCAGTGGTGGTAGACGAAGGTTTCTGGCTACACTGAGGCGCGTGAGCATAGGAGGTCTTGCTGAGCCTCAAGATGGCAAATTTGGAGACATCCTTCTGGCTGATGTTCTCACATCATACGCCAAGGTCTTTGGCGACCTCTTCATCACTTTGTGCATGTTTTTCACGGCTCAGGGGTCGTCTACGCAACGACCTGATCGCAATTGCGGAGGAATAGTCCTCGTGCCTTTCATAATGGGAGTGCCGAGCTTGATACGATTTCGGCAGTGCTTGATCGAATATTTTCGAGTTCGACGGGCTCCGTATAAAGAGTCTACGGGATGGGGCGGCCAGCACCTGGCTAACGCGCTCAAATACTCAACAGCATTCCCGGTTCTAATCACTAGTGCTTGGCAAAGGTCCGTTGAGGATCCTGAGTCCAAGGCAGCTCTCCACAAGGCTTGGATTATTGCCGTCGTCATCAATTCGGCCTACTCCTTCTATTGGGACGTGGCCAAGGATTGGGATATGACTCTCTTCTCCTCTAAACAAGACCGCGAATCCCCTACTCATCCCTTTGGGCTGCGAGATCGCTTGGTCTTCAGAACCCCCAATCTCTACTATCTGGTCATTGCCATGGACCTAATGTTGAGATGCACGTGGTCAATGAAGCTCAGCAGCCGCTTAGACAAGTTTAGCGATCTAGAGGGAGGCATATTTCTCATCGAATTCCTCGAGGTTTTCCGTCGATGGGTATGGATTTTCCTCCGTGTTGAGACAGAATGGCTAAGAAATAATTCCACTGGCCTCGGAGTTGACGACATTCTACTTGGAAATTATCAGGGCAAGGACGACGAAGACGATTGATTCTTGACCGAGAATTTTGGTGAGGGAACGACAACTAGACGGCAGGCTTTTCCAGACGCCTAGGCAATTTTCATAGAACTACGATTTTCAATGACAACTTCAATAACGACTCCCGACCACAGTGTTGTTGGAACAGACTAATTTGCCTTCTTCCCGTGCTCTTCTTTACGACTACATCCCCTGCTGAGTCTTGATGGCTATACTGGGTGCGCCAGTACTCTGCCTTGTTGAGGGCTTTGCCGCCAAGGGCTCGAGGTGCCACGCTGCCATCCCCGGTAATCGGAAAACTTTACGGCATCATGGAGACCGGCCTGACGATCTTATCGCCATAAGCCAGATGGGTAACCTCGCGCCTCTCGATGACAGGCTTGCCCTTCCCGGACGAAGCTTCGGTCTAAACACTAAATGGGTCAGCCAAGTCCAAGTTGGTGCAACGAATAAGCAATATGCGGAAAAGACGATGCCTTTGCGAAATCCAGAACATTGCGGTGAACCGTGAAAGAGCTGACATTAGCGACACAGCTGATGGCGCTATCTTATTTACTTCCCACCATCGAGCTGCTGATCTTTCCTAAAGATTTTTGTGTCTGTGGCATTGTGGTTTTCCAACGACGATGACTCAACTGAGTGTCGTGTAGTCCAGCTCGCCAGGTTCAGATACAGAAGATGCTTGGAATCTGCCTATTCAATATGAACTGTTGGTGAAGCATGCTTTTTCTTTTTCCTTTGTGGACAATTCGCGACGCGCGAGCGGTTTGTCTTTGCCGATCAAGACTGGAATGCTGCTCAGATTTCTGGCCAATGTGTCGCCCAGCTCACTGAGCCTAGACTCAAGCCTCCCGCCACAACCCGCTAAGTGCCAGGTGACTCTGGATGAAAATGGATTGAAGCCGGGACGCCATGGGCTTGGTCGCAAGGCCAAAATATGACGGCTCAAACTCACTATTGCCTAGAGACACTCATAAGATGGTGTTAGCGACTCACGTCCTTGTCGGACGAGGGGTTTCCACTACCCATCTTTCTTCCTTTCGTTGAGTATCCGGGTTTGACAACTCTTTATCGAAATTCCAGAGCTACCTCGACAATATCGATACCACGCTTTGACTGAGCAGAAGCAGTTTGTCGCGGCGGGGTTAACTTGGACGAAGTCTGCTCATTATTTGGACCAAGGAAACCGTGCGCTTCTATGTGAGGTTTCAACTGTTGGTTGCAGAATCAACATCGGTCCCGCAGGGTTGCAGGCCGATAAATCATATGATACATGCAGGGCCCCGACCTCTACCATCCCAGCTTGACTGACTTACAGCGGACGCCAAAGCAGAGTTTATCAGAAATAGTCAACCAGTATGACAAGTTATGTACGACCTACGAGTAGTATAGAACTTGTATTACCACCACAAAATGCATATCTATACTGCAACAAGCCTCTGCCTCCGCCTCCAACAACGCCATCAAGACACTCTTCAAACGCAAAGCCGCCTGCAAGGTTCAGTGCCTTTCCGAAGACCTCGGGGCCAGGAAATAATCCCAAATTGTTGCCTCAGCAGCCCCCTGTGGTTGTGCCCAAGGCTTTGACAAGACAGCGCGCATCACGGATGAGCATAACAGGTACATCTTTGCGCGAACGACGGTCTTCACAAAAGATCCAACAAATTACTGGCCACAATGTTGGTCCTGATATCGATTGGAAGTCTCCTACAACTCGAGCTCCTTATTCGCCTTCCATCTCACCCAAATCCATTCGAGACGATTCATCTAGTGGTTACAGCATCTCACTAGACGAGCCCATATTCGACGATGAGCCTACGCCACTCGCAGACTACCACCCGAGGGCTTCAGACAGCAGTATGCCTCCCTTGGAGCCAGACTGTGACAGCGTGTTGAGCAATCAGAGCTTCATGGTACCAGAATCACCCAAAACCCAGAGAGGATCTATTTCGCTTCATGTCGAGAAGGCAAGACGTCTAAGCAGCGTCGCGTCTGCTTTGGCGGCATTGGAGCCTTTCCCGAGCCTGGACGATCCGTTTGATGAAGATGCCAATTGGCAAGCAGGCTCGTCCTATAATTACTTTAGCGACCTCGAGACGGCGGATGAGTACCATCGAATTGCGACCAGATTAGCCAACAATGACAAACGCCAATCACTATGTGGGACCTCTCCTCTTACACGGTCTCGTAGTTCGCTCAGTCGGCGACTGAGTATGTCAGCGTGGTCTCTATTCACACGGAGAAAAGATTCCGGTTTGTCTGCCAGCTCCAGTCGAGCGTCCTTGACCGCCACCAGCCATCCTACAAAGGGGCCTTACTCACCTTCGATTCCTCCTTCAACCGATGATGCAAGCATGATATCTCCGCTCCGCAGCACGTTCGAAATTGAGGATGAGTATGGATCTTTCGGAGACGAAAGTAGTGTGAGTGTGAGAGGAGTTACTAGGGACTTCTTCGCCCGCAGGAGTGATGAACGCATATCGACAGAGCTTGGAACGCCCCGTTCGATGCCACAAATCCCGGAGCAGCCACAGGAATACAAGATCTTGTCGGTGACGGGGGTACAGGTTAAAAACTTACTCTCTAATACGCGTGATGGAGCGAAATCGATCCAGGTCTCCAGGGTTGAGAGGAGAAGAACGCAGCTTAGGACACAGATCAAGATGATTCCAGAGGAGGAAGCTGGTCGTTGAATGATAAGCAATGAAAGAGAGAAATGAGAACAGGCATGTCCTGGGCTGAGAGAGGGATTGCTTGCTATTAGATTTAGCGCGGCGTCATGTTGAAAGAGATTCCCCCAGAGCGTTTTGGTTAATATGGTCATTTATTAGACATAATTCAATCCGATCTTTCTTATTACTATGCCTATCTTAGAGTGGAAGTGTTGCGTACGAGCTTTTCTGCCATGACCGCCCTACGTGATTTTGTGCTGGGATAAGCACTGGTTGACCAATCATGAATCAAACAGAGTATTTATTGGCATTCCTTCTGTCTTGAGTCCAAAGGAACTCATTTAATAACTTCCATCATTAGATATCTAGGCAATATAAGTAGATATATCTGTGCTACGCTGTGGATATCTCCCCGGTTTTACAAGTATCTCCCCCGCAAATCAAGATCAATCTAGATCCGGAGCCGGAGCCGCTTCCAAGCCGAGGCATCCACATCAAGGCTCGGATTCTTAGACCATCTCAAACTACCTAATTAATCAAAGAGGAAACAACCCTTGCGGAAAAAAGAGACAAGAATTCTGACCTGAGGAACAAGACGGGCGACGATCTTGTGTTCTCAAGCGATTAGAGTTTCTGCATTGCTGATCACTCACCACCATGATCCACGATACGGGGGCCTCGATCAATAACGACCCCTCTAAAGATACAGAACCAGCTGAAAGCCACAGCATCAGTGACGTCGAGGTTGTCGAGGCGCTACAGAAGGGCATCCGCGAAGCTGCTAGTAATAACGTTAGGGAGGAGCTGATCAACGAGGGAGAGGCATCGCTCTATTATGACTCTCTAACCATGTCGCCCTTAAATGCAATGTCCGCTGTGAGTTTGGTTTTGTATTAATCCTCTTCTTCACATCTAGCCTTTTTTTCCCTTCTGCGTTCTGTTGCCAGCCCAATGCGTCTACTATCGGATTCTCCTCTTGTATACTGCAGATTGCTAACCAGCATCATATCTCGGAAGGCCGCTATTGCTCGCTTCCGCGCCTACAAGCCTCCTGCGTTCCCGCTATGGGACCGTCTTCCGGTTCGGAGACGGGCCGCTGTCTTGGTACTGCTGTATGCTGACCGCCGTGGTGATTTACGTGTTGTCATCACTATGCGTGCTGCGAGTCTGAGGAATTTTTCTGGGCATGCCGCCTTTCCGGGAGGCAAGGCGGACGATGTTCAAGAGACACCATGTAAGACATTATTGTCAAGTGTCTTCAACATTCGCTGATCCAAGCACACAGTTCAGATCGCCCGCAGAGAAGCCTGGGAGGAGATCGGTCTTCCAATGGATGATTCCAAACTCCCTAAACCATTCCGCATGGAGCATCTCTGCTATCTGCCGCCTTCTCTGGCCAGGACGCATCTCGTGGTGAGACCATGCGTTGCATTTTTACATGCGGATCAGCGAACAGCAGGAGAGCCCGCTCCTAACGTGGAGGAGTCCATGATCCCCCGTTTAGACGCACGCGAAGTCGCTGCTGTCTTCAGCGCACCTTTTTACAATTTCCTCCAGGCGAATGACCTCCCTCCTGCTCCTGGCGAGTCACTCCCCGAGGGGCAATGGTACGATGGCTTCTGGCATTCATGGAAGGACCACAAATGGCGAGTGCACAACTTCTACGTGCCTGTGAATAACCAGAGCATATCTAAGCCACGAAAGGACAGCGAGCAAGGCCAGTTGGTGGAGAAGCTGGAGAAAGAAGATGAGCCAGACGGCAGATTCAAGGTGTGGGGAATGACAGCACGTATTCTAGTAGATGCGGCTAGAATTGCATATGCACAGGAGCCTAGATTTGAGCATAACGACAACCTCGGTGACGAAGATATTATTGCGCATGCGGACAGCTTGGGGGAGCTGGGGGACAAGGTTCAGGAAAGGCCACAGGAAAAGAAGAGCGAGCCTGGGGAGGCGGCCAAGATGTAGAAGTGTTCGGATGGAGGAAAGAAATATTAACGAATCGTTAGAACAAGATCTCGAAACGGGCTCGCAGTGTAGTAAGATGCTTGTAGACATTGCAATATCTTGAGCTTCGTGCTGGTTCAGCCGAAGACGACGCGATATTGCACTCTACCTGAAGCAATATATTATACCAAAAGGAACTGAGCCTGTTCTTAATTCGTCTTGTCCATCCCGATTATATTCTGAGTAGCTTCAGAGGACTATGGCTATCCCCCGAGGTTGCTCGTCATCTTGAATGAGAATCTGCCTGGATCCTTAGGTACGTAATCACGTCAAACATGCTTTGAGTTGTTCCAACGGTAACGCCGCATGACTCATGGCCCTGTTATAACCGTTTCCACTACAGAGTCCGATGTTTTAGTGGCATGCATTTTCCTTTGTGGCCGAAGTTCTTTGTCCAAAGAACAAATACCCAAGAAACGCGCCAAGTGAAACAGAAATCATGACCCAACCGTTGTACGTCATGAAAATAAGCCTGCCTTTGTTAAACCCGCCCATTCGTCCATCAATAGCAGGAGAGATCAAGGGTACTTACATGAGCATAAAGGCATAAAAGTTTTGCAGGGCGTACAAGACGGCCTTGATGAGGTGGGCGCGCTGGTCGGCTTGTTCCTGGGATTGTCCTGACAGGATGGGAGTCGATTCAGTAACAGGAGCATCAGACAGACCTCACGGCGAGACTTAGCGAGGGTGCGATTTTATATTTTCCCCCAAGAATTTAGACAGACAAGGCAAGAGGATACAACGCAACATTCTGCTTTCTTTTGTCCTTGGGGTTTACCGGATAGGAAATGTGTGCAATGGTCGCGCAGAGACGGGGGAAGGAGACAGAGAGCTTACTTGGGGCGGAACGGACACGGCTATCGAGAGATTGTTCGTATCGACGGGAGACGGATCGGAGGGCTTCGTAACCGATGGCGAGGAGGATGACGGCGATGAGAGAGAAGAGGAGCGAAGTTGTTGAACGGACGTGCCATTGACGGAAGACAATGCAGAGGTTGTTGGTATCCCATGTGAAGAGCATCTAAATTGGCGTTATTAGCATATTCTCCCATTCGTACCTAATCATAGAGAAGCTGGGTTTGCATACGTTCATGCTGCATATGTCCTTCATGCCTCCACCATGGCCATGGTCCATATCTCCATGGTCCATACCACTGTGATCCATGTGTGAGTGATCCATCGTGTAAATATTACTAAGTAAAACTTTTGGGGTTGAGGTTGTAGAATGTGAGAAAGGCGTTGACGGATATATAAAGTCGGTTGAGGGTAGAAACAAGCTCAAACTTGCGCAAAATCAGGCGGACTCTAATGGTGGTGGTTAGGTAATTGAGGTCAGTCGATAAGTAGTAACTAGAGGAGGTAGGTAGGTAGGTAATAAGGGAGTAGGGTAGATACAGAACAGTACCTAGATACCTAGGTAGGTGTCGCAAATGAGTGGGTGGGAGGAATGACGCGACAGTAGGTACATGCCAGTACACTCAAGACATGTGGTGATATAAGTACCTGGTGTTTCAGCTTCTCATTTCAGAGGGGAGGGGTTGTCTCGACCCTGTCTTCTGCTGCGGGGAGCTACTGCAATACAAATACTACTACTAATGTTGCAGTGTCCTAGGTAAGCTACCTACTAAGCATATAGGACTATCACATAGGTATGAGAGAGTAATAGATTATGATTGCAGATAAATGTTGTAACTTACCTATTGTTTTGCTAATATTCTTGAGTGATAAAGTTTATATACAATACTAAGAGAACGTCGCAGCCTCTCCCGTGACATCCGCAACTACCACTTACAAATTATCCGCAGTCAATAAACCCCCCCTCACACATGTTAATCAACATTCCAACATCTACACACTTACCTATCTACACAAACAAACCAAGACCAACTTCAAAATGCTCGGGCCTCCTGTGAACTTGCCCAAATGGTTAGTCAAATGCATACAAAGATTACTGAAACAATCTGACCAACTGACGACGAGCATAATAGGCTTGAGGAAAACTCTCATCTACTACAGCCACCAATCAACAACTACTGCGTCTACAATGACGATTTCACAGTGATGGTAAGTGATACTTACCGAGTATCTCATATGCTCTGCACGGCTCAGTTACTGAACATCTCTAGATCGTTGGTGGCCCCAATGCTCGCACTGACTACCATATCAACCAAACCCCAGAATGGTTCTACCAGTACAAGGGTGCTATGATGCTCAAGGTCGTGGATGAAGGTAAATTTCGTGACATTATCATCCGCGAAGGCGACATGTTCCTCCTGCCCGGCAACACGCCTCATAACCCTGTCCGCTTCGCAAACACCGTTGGAGTAGTCCTCGAGCAGCGCCGTCCCAAAGATTCACTCGATCGAATGCGCTGGTATTGTGCTGAATGCGGCGAGGTTGTCCATGAAGCTTCCTTCCACTGCACCGATCTGGGAACTCAGATCAAAGCGGCTGTAAACGACTTTAAGAGTAGCGATGACAAGAGGACATGTTCCAAGTGTGGGGTTTTGGCTGACGTAGCGCCGAAGCCTGGAAGTATTCAGGATCCCAATTTGGAGTAATAGTATTATTTTAGATGTTTAAAATTTTAAAATTTTCATATGTTGTTTAAAGTCCCAGCATGTTTCCTTTCAAGTCTCAGAAAAGGTGTAGGAACTGGGCGACTCCTCGACGGGAATCTCAATAGCACCCTCCTCCACCTCCTTTCCATCAATCCTTAGGCCAGCACGAACAACGTCACCAGGCGCAGCAGGGCCAACACCGGCAGGCGTACCTGTGAGCACAATATCACCAGGGTGAAGAGTCATAACCTTTGAGATATCGCTCAGAATGCGAGGGATCTGGTAGATCATCAAGTTGGTCGAGCCCTGTTGCTTGGTCTCGCCGTTGAGCTGGAGGAAGAGCTCCACATTGTGAGGGTCCTGGATGGCGGTTTTGGGGATTATGTTGCTCATGGGCAGGAAAGTGTCGAAGCCCTTGGCAATCGACCACGGAAGACCCTTCTTCTTGGCCTCATTCTGAGCGTTGCGGGCGGTAAAGTCAATAGCAACAGCGTAAGCTATGGTATGTCAGTCAGCATTTGATAGTTTCTGAAAAGTGTAGAATACTGCGCACCCTTGACAGCGTCCATAGCACCCTGAGCATCAGAGGCTTGGAGATCTCGAGTCAGCTTGCCGATGATAAGAGCCAGCTCAACTTCGTAGTGCATCTCAATGCCCTTGGGTCTCAGGACAGCGCCATCGCCAGGGAGCACGATGGATGAGGTGGGTTTGAGGAAGAAGAAGGGCTGCTTGGGCTTGGCGCTGTTGAGCTCTGCAATGTGTTCCCTGGAAGATAGATATCAGTATGTGCTATATCGGTTGGGTATGTGGGAGCATACGCAAAGTTGCGGCCAATACAGATGACCTTGCCTGCTTGCTTGAGGCTTGATGAGGCTTGAGGCGCCATGTAAGCCATTGTGCGTCTGAGAGCAAACATTTTGGCGGTATGATAGAGACAGTTGTCTAATCTATGGATGATTTTAAGAAAATCGCCTCCTTTCGATGAATTGATGGTGAAATAGGTACTCAATGGTTGAACTTGAATCTGAGTGGCTTCGGACACATCCTCCGATACAAAGTTTCGGAGATTGACTCCCGAAAAGTGTCGGGTCCAGGGTAGCTTGGACTGCGGCAAGGAGGGACTTGGCATTCGAGTGGAGTTCAGAAACAAAGACTCATTCTTTGTGATTGATTGATAAGTTTAGTTTTAAAGTGAAAGAAGACTAACTCTCTTGTTAACAGACAGGTTACAATAGTCTCGATATTTTCTCTTTATATTATTCACATTTTATGTTACTATTTATGAACACCCACACACACTCACCAAGAGTATGTTTGTTTGTGCTCGTTCGAGGTGCTCCTGAGCCCTTTGCTATCGAGTGAGGTCGGGTATCGAGTCAAAGAAACTTGATCCTGTCATCCACTACCACATGTCAAAGGACAAAAAGATATCAACACTCTTGTCCTAGAATAGGCCAACCCATGAATTCCAATCTCTTCTATTTCATACTGGTTATAAGAACAACAACTGCTGCTGCCACTGACAACTTAGTGGCCTTCATCTTTCAACACACTCACCCAACTACCCAACTAAGACTTGTTCAGACTCTAACATGTGCAGGAAATTCGTTCTTTGGTTCTGTTGTCCTGTGCAAATCTCAGATCCAGATAATCTGCCCCCCATTCCACGAAGACCACCACCTGTAAATCCTCTTCAAGAATGGACCCGGTGGATGACTGATGATCGGCTATCACCACAAGAGCTGAGCTACTTGCAACTGGGACATCAGAGTTACTATTACATACGCCACAAGAAGGAATACTGGATACGCTGCGCCCGAATCAACATTAACGGCTGTGATGACCTCCCACTTGAGACTCGCACTGAGCTTTACAGTATCCCTTGCCCGGACTGCACACAAGACCACGCTTCTGCCATGTCTACCCGCCCTTTTCAAACACATATTGAAGAACCAGACGTCGAGAGAGATGCTGGTCCTATGAGAGAAATCTACACCCATTATCTTGTGGAATTGCTATCCCACACACGCGCTTTCTTCAGGCATGAGCTTGACATGGAACCCCTCGACGAACAGTCTGTCATGACCTACGTTCGTGGTTTGAACTGCACTGAACACCCTTTTCACATCAGACGGCAGCATCCAGATAGGAACAACTACCCCGAAGAATGTTTGAACGACTGTATTTGCACCGTTGATCCTGTGGCTCACAACCTTTCCCGTGCAGTTCGCAATCAGGAAGCTATGCGTGTGAGAGACAAGAGAGCCTATGCATGGTTCGAAGCCATTCAACAAGACATACACCTGCAAAGGTATCAGGCAGAATACTTTGTCTATCTCCCCAATCAATTGTCAATTAACTTGGACGAGGAATCGTCAGAAAAATACGATCAGATGATGGAACGCGTTGGATAGCAAGTGATGTCCCTCTGCCTCCTCAACCACAACCCAGACCTACAGACCCAATGGACTGCTCGCTACGACGACTTGGAGGAATGGAAGGAGAGGCTGAGGTACCGTGAGGCTTTGTGTCTCATCATGATCCGCTATGCAGCCGCTGATCCTGGTATCTCAGTCAGCTTCACAGATGACCTCATGAAGTCCATACTGACCATGCTTGCACCGGGGCTTGACGAAACGGACCCTAGTGTTCAGCACTTCTTCTGCAATGTTCCTGATTTTCGTGGCTTCACTGAAATGACCGCCGTCTGTGATCGACTGACAACTGGAGACATCATCAGAAGGGGCAAGTGGAACTACAGGCAGGAATGCATGGATCAACAAGACAACCTTCTCAACACGATGAGGCGTAACCACAACATATCCTTTCGGGATATCGTTAACAAGCAAAGAGTCGCAGAGTCAGTCGCTCAAAGGTACAGGATTACTGGCTCTGCCATCCTTGACACCGACGAAACGCGAGACTGTGTCATTTGTAGCGACCCTTTCGACACATCGAGGGATGGCTGGACCCCCGAGCATCTCGCCATCATTCAACTTCCTTGCTGCGCCAAATTCATTCACACACGATGCTTCAAAGGAGTAACTACCGGCAAGAAACAGGCATGCTCTTTTTGCAACGCCGATCTCGAAACAATAGGCATGAACCCGGGCGACGGGACCGAATTTTTATCGTTTTCATTACGTCCCGCCGAGCTTCCACTGGGACTACACCGTTTTTCAACCGGCATAGAGAATGCCATTGCAACATTCATTGATCCAAAAGGCATCACTCTGCTGAAAGAGCTGAACAAGGTTATCGAAGATGAGGAGGGGTTTCCCAGGGGTACTCTTGGTGCGATGTACAGGGACTGGCTTATGGACGCGTATGAATGAAGCGTTCAAGAGACCGAAGTTGCTTGATATCAAATATGAGATGCGGGCCATCCATCTTATGGTTGCTTTGGAAAGGAAACTGACTACCTAGGTCAAAGTGTCAAGTGGCATGAATAATCATGGGCGGGCAAGTGTCCCTTTTTTTTTTTTTTTTGTGTGTGTGTAGTAAACCGTTTCTGTTGGATCTTGGCGTTATGGAAAACTGGTAACAGCGGGGATATAGTACCTTAAAATCTTTGCTTTTTGCCCTTCTCCTACATGAAATCTCAAATCATCTACATTAAGCAACGTCAACAAATGTCCTCTTCCTAGCACTCCTGGCGTCGTTCTCCTCCTCCCAGTTCTCATCCACGTAGTCCTTGATGCTCTTATCGCGAATCTGCATGCCAACGACCTTTAGAGCAGCAATGTTGACTCCCATCTCGTCCTTCTGGCGCTTAAGTGAAGCGCGGAGGTTAACCCGGATGCCGTCGAGCATGACCTTCATGCTACGGCTGGCAACGATCTGCTTGTGATGCGTCTTGAGCATAAAGAATAGAATGCGGCATGTTAGAGGCATGTTCATGGATCGCATGGCAAAGATGTTGAGGAATGTGAAGAGGATGGGGATTGAAGCGAAGGGCAGGACCAGAAGGGCATCGTGCAGTGCGGAGGCCTTGATTTTCTGCAGGACAGAGAGGACGTAGGCTTCTGCGGTGATATTGCCGAGAGCAAGGAAAACCATATTGCGCTGAGGGGGTTGAGCATGCGGGTTTGTAAGTTTGGCTTCCTCGTACTCCCTAAGGAGGTTCAAGTCAGCCATACCCATCTCGAGGGCTTCGGCTATTCGTTCACCAGCCATGAGGGTTTCTGTGGTCTGCTTGCTCGCCGCGCCGACCTCGTTGTTCTCGTCCTGGGCATCCGCATCACGTTCCAGAGATGTGGTAAGAGTACTCTCGTACAACTCCTCCATCTCTTTCTCTCGCTCTTCCTCCAGGAAGATCTGTTCATCGGTCTCGTCCCAAACCCGAATACTCTTGTCGTGGCCGGCACTGACCAAAAGGTTGCCGCTATGGGAAACAGCGATTGCCCATACTTCTCCGTGGTGCCCATCCATTCTTTGGATCTGCTCAAATTTATCGCCATCCCAGTACCGGATCGTGCGATCCTTACTGCTACTGAAGAAGTGGTGACCGTTGCCATCATTGTTGTGTGGTACGAAGGCGACCTGCAGGATACTGTCCTTGTGGCCATACAGGGCTTTATGGCAATCACCAAAGTCAAGACCCCATATCCTGATGTTCTTATCGGCCGAACTTGTGACAATCATCTTGCTGTCGTATGATATATCCATGCTCAAAACAGGGAGCTTGTGACCGTAGAGGTTGAGGTAGAGTTTGAGTGAATCAACAAAGAAGACCTTGACTGTGCTGTCAAACAGGGCAACAGCCAAAAGCTTTGCATCTGGTGAGAACTTGAGGCTGAGAATATCATGGGAAACCTTTAATGTCCTCGATTGCACCAGCTTAAGCTTTGGTGTTGTTCTCCTTGTACCCAGAACCTCCTCCTGCACGATCTTAAAGTCCCAGAACTTGGCTGTCTGGTCGGCACTACCAGAAACCACAGATTGGCCGTCAGGATGGACGCTCAACGACCAAATGGCTTTCTCGTGAGCATCGACGCTATCAAGGAGAGCCGCTGAAGCGACGTCGAAGAGCTGTAACTCGCCACTCTTGGTGCCAACAACCACGACTTTGTCTCCAGGAAGGAAAGCACAGCAAAGCGCGTAGCCACATTCGAACGTTCGAATGCAGTTTTGGGTTTTTATGTTCCATATCTTCAAGTTACCGTTGGAGGCAGATGCTAGCATCTTGTCATCCGAGCTTAGCGAAAGGGCCCGAATATCAGTTCGGTGACCGGGCAGCTCAACGGACAGAGCCCTTGTGTATTCGGGGGCGTCTTCCTTCTTTGACTTTTCGCTCTTGTCCTTACGCGAGATGCTGTAGTATTCGAGTAAGTTATTTGTGGTTCCGATAAGTAATTGAAGATCCTTCTGGCCGCTAGGCATAGCCCAGTCAACAGAGCGAACCCTTCCTCCTGTTCGCACAATTACGTGCTGAACAAACACATCACTGATGTCGGCCTTTGATACGTCTTCGGGCTCTTCACCGTTGGCTTCCTCCTCAGCAGCCTTGCCGTCCTTGGCCTTCTCGCGACGTCTTCTTCGCTTACGTGCCAGAGCCTTTTTTATCTCGGCCTCGGATCGTAGTCGCCATACGTCAACCGCCTTTTCTGAACCGTGAACCGCAAAGTAATCTTTCTTAGGGTGAAACACGACTTCGGTTGCCCTATCCTTACTTTGTCTATGTAGTGTTCCTCTGTCCTGGAGATATTGGGCTGAAGCGGGCGTGTCCACCTGGCGGACGCTGAGCGCAAGACCATCGGCATCCAATGACCAAACCTTGATTTCACCATCGTTTCCAGCTGTGACACATCCGCTGTAGTCTGGAGAGAGACCAAGAGCCCAGCATTCGCCGTTGGTTTGCGAAATATGAGTCTCTATACAGTGTCTTGACGAGAGATCCCAGAGTTTGATAAGCGAGTCTTTGCCGGTCGTCAAGAGGAAGCCTTCATGTGTTCCTTCGCCGTCGACAACCATGGCACGCGAGTCATCCTCGCTCTGGACTTGCGCCTCTGGCTCAACAAACTGCAGACCGGTGATTTGGTCCTTGTGTCCTCGCAGTTTGAATTGACCAACTTCTGCAACAAGGTCCCACATGATGATGTCTGTATCCCGAGATCCACTGGCAAGTCTGACGCCGGATTTGTCGAATACAAGTTTTGTGATTGCCGATTTGTGTCCGTTGAAGTTGAGTATGACAGAGGAGATCTTGCTATCCCAAAGTCGAATGCTGCCGTCTTCGTATCCGACAGCGAAGACGTCCTTGTCGGCTTTGCTTTGCGCAATCGCAGTTACAGGGACAGTGCATCGTTCATCTCTCCAGCGGCTGAGCAGTTCGCCCTTCTTGATATCCCAGCAAAGAACCTCCTCGTTCGCGGCGACGATGGCCTGTCCTGCGCCAGTTCCTGTTCGGTCTTTGGACGACCAAACCAGGTTCGAAGTCGACGAGGCGACGACGCCAAAGGACTTGCCATGCTCGTATTTTCTGTTTAATAATAAGTCAGATTGAGTCGCTTATTTGTATTCGTCAACGTACAAGTATGACTTGACCATTTTTGCACGGTTGCGACCAGAATTGGCCTTTCTTCAAATTTGTCTCTAACAAAAAGATCCTAGAATCTTTCTTTCTATGCAGCGCGGAAAGGTACGAGGTGGGAAATTTTCTTATCGATAAGACTGCACCCACCTGCTCCACTTCAAAGCTCATCGTCACGTGTGATGGCTGGGAGCTCGAGGCTCACGAAGCCCCACTACTACCTAGGCGTCACCTACCTACTGTACCGTACTACCTACTAACCTAGGCAAGCTCCAGTAACGTCGAGAGTAAAGGGGAGCGCATACAACTCAATCAACAAGATGCTTCTGCTAGATTACCAAAACGTACTGATTCAGTCAGTCCTGACTGAGAGGTTTTCTGGGTAAGACTGCGCATGTTCTAATGTCTCGAAACGAGAGCTAACAGATCGTACGTCAGAGCCCCTCCCGCTTCCATTGACCAGACGGTCAGCGACTTCGACGGCGTTACTTTCCATATCTCGACCCCCGAGACCAAGACCCAGGTCCTCCTTTCTATCCAAATACGATGTTTCCCCGATCTCGTCAAGTACGGAGCTGAAGAGGTTCTCCAGCGGGAATACGGTGACTATGTGACAGCCGTCGAACCCGGATACGACTTCTCTGTTCTGGTGGACCTGGAAAACCTCCCAGAATCAAAAGGTACAGCTCCCTGTGATCTTCCTGACTATACAAGGTTCGTTACTGACCATTGATTAGAGGAACGTAACGAGCTGGCTCTCAAGTTCGCTCTCCTGAAACGCAACGCCATGGCCGCCCCATTCGAGCAAGCCTACAAGGAGCACTATGCACTGAAGGAGGAAGCTTCCAAGTTCACTTCCGAAGACGCTCCCCAAGGAATCCGAGAGGGAGGCGAAGTTAAGGCAATCCACTACCGAGAGGAGGAAGCCATCTACGTAAAAGCCAGCCACGACCGAGTCACCGTCATCTTCAGCACTGTCTTCCGCGAAGAAACCGACCGTGTATTTGGAAAGGTTTTTATTCAAGAGTTTGTCGATGCTCGAAGGAGAGCCATTCAGAACGCTCCTCAGGTGCTGTTCAGGAACGATGCTCCCCTTGAACTGCAGGGTGTCCCGGGAATCCAGAACACTGGATCAGGAGATATTGGCTACGTGACTTTCGGTAAGCGCAAGAAGCCGCTACGATTCAAGGCAGCAACTGATTGGATTATAGTCCTCTTCCCTCGCCATCTTACTCCTCAGCGCATGACCGATGTTATTTCTCATATTCAGACTTTCCGTGATTACTTCCATTACCATATCAAGGCCTCAAAAGCCTATATCCACTCTCGTATGCGAAAGCGAACTGCCGACTTCCTCCAAGGTAAGTATAATCCATTGAACGAGTGCAATTGCAGATCTAACAATGCTCAGTGCTGCGCCGTGCCAGGCCCGAGAACGAGGAGAAGGAGAGAAAGACTGCGAGCGGCAGAACTTTCAAGGTGCAGGGAAACTAGATTTTGGCACAACAGGACAGTTCCTGTATACACAGCTTTATACAAGGACCGATTTGGTTCGATGCTGTTGGACCGTTAGATAGGGTGATTAGGCGCAGGCAGACGATAGTTGAGCGAATGACACTTTAAAACTATGATTTGATGATCCGAGTTGAACATATGAGACAAATCGCCGAATAAGTATAGGAATAATTTTATGCTAGAACCATCATGAGATCGATCATCTTGGCACGAGGTGGACCTCAACTAAACGTTGCAAGTCTCATAGTAGGTCACACTAGATAGTGTTTAAGCACTTCAACTTGGCGAGATTGCAAGGCCGAAGACAGATAAAAACTTGGAACCCCCATAGCTAACGAGTCGGACATGCTTCAAGCACATTCACGAATCTATTGGTAATATAATTCTGTTGTTGAGTAGCTAACTATACTCGCCCTAGGCGCCACCCAATTAGCGGTGGACATTTCGAGCTTCAAGGGTCTTTTCTAGGTTGAAATATTGCCAGCACATGTGTGCCACTTTTCTTTGTTACAACATCAGAAACAACGGTCTTTGGTTGTAGAAAGAAAAATGGTATGGCCGTTCGGATCGAAGGATTCCAACAAGGAAAATGAGAGGAAACTCGAAGAAGAAGCAAGACGGCGGTCCGTCTCGTGGTCAGATATGATAGCCCGCCTCAGATCAGATCCTTTCGATGCAGCACAGGCATGGGCGCCTGTGGTGCTGTTTCCACTAGCAGGCATGGTAGCTCTTCAGGTGTACGCGAACTATCTTCGCCGGATACCTGGGTCAGCATATGTGCGTCCCAACTTCTTTCGAAACAGAAGCATTTATGGACGAGTCACCAGCGTTGGTGATGGAGACAACTTCCGTCTCTTCCACACTCCGGGTGGTCGTTCTTTAGGATGGGGCTGGCTAAGGAGAATTCCCGAAGCCCGGAAGGACCTAAAAGACCGGACGGTACGTAAACTGTCGCAGATTACACATGCTCCCATACTAACAAGGCTGAATCAAAGATCCCGATCCGCATCGCTGGTGTCGACGCTCCAGAATGCGCACACTTCGGGAAGCCAGCACAACCTTATTCAGCTGAGGCACTCACATGGCTAAGAAACTACCTTCTCAAACGCAACGTCAGAGCATACGTCTGGAGAAAGGACCAGTACGACCGAATCGTTGCGACAGTGTATACGCGACGATGGCTATTACGAAGGGACGTGGGTTTAGAGATGATAAAGGCTGGTATGGCGACGACGTACGAAGCCAAGCAGGGGGCAGAGTTTGGAGGAAGACAAAAAATCTACGAAAATGCTGAAGCTAAAGCCAAGCGGAAACGAAAGGGAATGTGGTCTGGCAAGGCCAAAGATTTCGAGAGCCCAAGAGCTTACAAGACAAAGTGGGCTGGAACCAACAAAGCCAGCACTTGAAGATACCGAATATGATTGATGTAAAGCAACGGCATGGATCAGGTTGCATTAAAGAGATATCCCAGCATGAATCGACAACGGATCAGGAATTTCAAAAGTCAAGGCTGCTACTGTACTGATAGGAAGGTGTGCAATATGTACTTACCTACCTACCTACCTATGCATCATGGAGCCTACCTACCTAGGTAGGAACTAAATGTGACATTTCGCTTTATGATTTATTTTAGGCATTGCAGGTTTATCATGCTACTGGGACTGAGAATGGGGCTTAATTTGAGTTCTATCTATTATAGATATATACTATGTACAGACTGATAGGCCTTGATTGTCTGAGAGCTAGTCAGCTAGAGCTCAGCTGCCCTTGCATCAAAAGTAAGACCGCCATAGACCATCAGACCATGAATGCAATCGATTATGACGGGATTGATCTGAGTCAATTGATGTCTGACACGCTGGCGGGCATGGACATGGGTACCTATGTTCAGTGCCAGAGACTCAGAGGCGGTTAGGGTCTCACGCAAGGGACTTTCCGACACAATCCATAGTGGTTTCAGAAGACCTTGGGTTTTGTGTTGGTGATGTAAAACGTGAGCCAAGACATCCATAGACAGGCGGACGAGGAAGGATGTTTTATTGTGAGAGATGTTCTCGGAGCCGTACCCAGTCTGTCTAGGTATGTATAGCTAGATCGAAGTGGATGGATCTATATTCGTTGCTACAGTGGGTTATGCCTCGTATAACAGTGCCGTATCGTAGGTATGCAAGCATACCCCATGAGTCTTTGGCCCCTGCGTAATCATGCAAGGTCTACAAAACAATCAAAATTTCATTTGTTGACGTACTCTACAAGCGCCAAAAACAAACATTCCATGATTCCAGCTGGATCCGGTTACCATTCGGTTGTCAATGCAAATCGCGAACCACTAAAACCCTATTATTCGTAGACAAAGAAGAGTAACAACGCACAACACGTTGTGACGCCACGACCAAAAACCCCTGCTTTGTTCCCCCAACCTCCTGAGTTTTTAGCGCGATATGGCTTCAAAAATCATTAGGCGGGTGGTAGTCTCCAGAATATACTTGCACTGACCGAGCTTTATTGTCTGGGTAGATCGCCTAAACCTTAGCCATAATGGTTTCCAAGCCACGCACGACTTGGACATGGGTATGAAGGAGGTCAACGGTCAGAGAGGTAACTAAGGGAACAGTAAACATTCGTAGCAATGATAGATATCGTACTTGACAGCCCTAAGAGAATGAAGAATATTGTAAGTACCTATGAGCGTAAAGTAATTTGTATAGGTGGCTTTTGTGGGTTTTATGCAATCCATTCCATGCCCGAGTTCAATGGATGGCAATCGCTTCCGTAGCGGTTTCCCAGCAAGCTTACAGAGGTAGACTGTAGAAGGAGGCTCCACCCGCCCCCTGGAACCCCCAGTCAAGTCATGGAAGCCAAGCCAAAGCATCGACAGAAAACAACTCCTCCCGGTCTCTCCTAATTCTCACCTCATCCTCCACGATAATTTTTAAAGCCGTGAGAGAGGAGGATCCCAACCTTTGCATTGTATTGCAAACTGTCACTCGTTATACTCGTCTCTTCTCTTCTTTTCTCTATTGTTTGTTTCCCGTCAGCACGACTGCAAGCGTGCTACACATAATTTACACCGCCCACGTCAACTCGACAACACTTGAATACCAACTCCCACTCAGCCTCAAGTGGTTGATACTCGGTATTCGCACTCATTAATACCGCGTTCTTTTCTCATCTCGACTTTTTTTTACCGCCCTTTCGCCAATCTGCAGCAGCCCGGACCTCCCAGCCATCCTATACAGCCTGACTGCATTCCAGCAGTTGTCGACCCGGGGACACGATATCTGTCCCTCAATCTTTAATCGAATATCTCAGACGCGTGCCTCGGAGACGAGCAACCACAGAAGCGTCTCGTCACCCCGCACTTTGGATGTGGCAGAACAAGAAAGAAAAGTCATCACTCAGAAAATAATCGCATGTTGATCTATTAGACAACTGTTGCCGCCAACGAGATTGCTTGATACGAGGACGAAGCTCGCCGATAATCAAACTCTGGGCTGCAACTCTCAAGCTCATTGGGTGTTGGATTGATTAAGGTGGCGCCGTCGTTGCACGACTTCCGTTACATACTGCACTACGTACCTCCGTCGTACATCTTGAAACCACGGTACGTTTCTTTTCTCCTTATTTCTAGACAGCTACAGAAGACTTTTGATTGTCGCATTTGCACGATTGAAATTCATCAATGCACTCTGTTTGTTTCTGCCATCTTTCTTGTTGCGACGCTGTTATTTCGGTTGTTGCTTGATTAGTCGTCGCCATCCAACATCCATGCTCAGGTACCGACCGCATTGCAGTGGGATATGAGTCTAACCAAGTCGGGCTAGTGGCCAGACACTGGAAAATCCAATGCACGCCTAGAGAACGGACATCGCCATCACTAGCAATTTCCCACATCCGTGCTACAGTAGCACCGGTTGCCGCTCAACTCGCATCCTACAAACCACGATTTCCAATTTCGATTGCCTATCCGTACATTCGACGATTTTTTAACAAGCGAATTTCATAGCGACAAATCTCACGAATTATTCGAATTCAACTCCCACGATTTTTTCCTGCTTTTACATCTGGCTGGTTTTCCCAATACGCCGCAATCCACTTCACTCCCACCTCAACCGTTAGGAAACGCGATTATTCGCCCTTGGCATGTCCTACAGTTGATCCTGAGATGCACACGCGACCTGAATCATTTTCGACAACACCATCAGATCTGACTCTCCTGAGCGGCGACACACGTTAGCGACAGCGGTTATATCGACAGCGAGCGAAAACTCACAGTTATGCGATTATCTCTTCAACGGCGTGGCCCATCGGCGCGCCAACGCCATGGCCTAGGTCCCGTTCTAGGTTCCAGCCTTGTGGCTTTAACAGCTCTGGCGCCTTTTACACAAGCCATCACTTTCAACTCAGTACCATCATCGAATTTGGACTTCTCAAATTTAGGCAGGATCGGCATAGTCGGAGATTTCGATGGAATTTCACTTTACGAATATGAGGGACAGAACGAGAGCCCTCGCAACTCCAATGGCAGCGAGTCACTTCTGGCTCAACTGCCCAACGGTGCCTTCACCTCGATATTATCTAGCGATGCCTCGATACGAGCCATGTGCTCATTCCAACTCAGTAACGGAGAAATGCAGGGAGTGGTAATAGGCGGTAATTTCACGAGTTTGGACGGCACACAGTCGAAGGCAGTCGCATTATTCAACCCCAACACGACTGAAGTAACACCTCTAGACGGAATCGAAGGCGAGGTCAACGCTGTGTATTGCGATCAGGAACGAGACACTGTCTACGTGGGTGGTAATTTTAAGGGCGCCAACTCCACCAATGCGATCGCATGGGTCAGTACAGATGGATGGACAAACTTGCCGTTTGCTGGCTTTAACGGTCCCGTGAAGGCTATTACGAAAGCTTCCAACGGGCACATCATCTTCGGCGGGACTTTTACAGGTCTAGGAAACTCGAGCGCCCCAAATGAATCCATCAGCCAGGTCATCAATCTATCGACAGCAAACATCACTGATGACAATGGTTCTTCAGGAACTAACCCTCAAGATATTGTCTGTCCCGGATCTTCGTCAAGCCCTTGGTTGTTAGAAGACAACACGCCTGGATATTGGGAAGCAGCTTTCTCATTCGGCTTCGAGCCCTCCAAACTCAGGCTTAAAAACACCCGCCAGGACGGCCGTGGCACCAAAACTTTTCGCTTCGTCGCCTATCCTATCGATGGAATTATGAACCTAACGTATGTCGACCCAGAGAGCGGTAATAACGTTACCTGCACTAGCGAGTGCCCTCTTCTTGACAACGATGAATACCAAGAGTTCACATTTGTGAACCGTGTTGGCATGAATAGGTTCCGTCTTGCTATTTCTGATTGGTACGGCAACGGTGGTGGGTTGGATGCTATCGAGTTATATCAGAGCGATATTTATGCTTACGCTATCTCTGACTTCAACGAACCGAAATGTGGCGGAGTCAAGAATCCTTCCTCAGCTACTCACACTGGTCCCTGGAAGGTCTCCCCTTCTTTGGATAGCAGTTCTGAGTACCTGGTTGCTGAGCTTGATGGTGATTATGATCCTGAGTCCATCTCTGTCACGTTCTATCCCAACATCATGGAATCTGGCAACTATTCAGTGAACATTTACACCCCAGGTTGTCGGGCCGATAACACTTGCGACTCGAGAGGTCGCGTTAATATCACAGGCATCATGTCGGGTGATGATGGCAAGGACACCAACTTCACTTCACAATTATTCCAAACGAACTACTTCGACAAATACGACCAGATCTACTTCGGATATATTGAGAAGAGTTCGGGATCTTTCAGGCCTTCGGTAACCCTTCGCCCGGTTGCTGGTCAAGAGGTTGATCCCTTGACTGTTGTCGCCCAGAGGGTCGAATTCACTCTTACCAACTCTACTGGTGGTCTCAATGGTCTTTTCGATTTCGACCCTGACCAAGCCGTCGTCAACACGTCAAGTCTTACAAACTCACCAATCAACAAACTCGGTGCCAGCTTCGACAGAAGCTCTGGTGTGTCTGTTCTTGTTACTGATAGGAACACCACCTACGTTGGCGGCAATTTCACCTCCAGGGATCACGACAACATCCTCGCTATTATTGAAAACGACGATGTCAAGGAGCCCGGTGGTGGCCTCAATGGTGAAGTGTTTGCCATGTATCTCAACGATACGCAGCTCTATGTTGGTGGAGACTTTTCCAACACGGACAATGGCCCCGTCACAGGCCTGGACAATATTGCCGTCTACGATACTGAAGAGGACAAATGGAGCCCCCTGGGGGCCGGCGTAGACGGTCCCGTGAATTACGCTGTGCCATTGATGATCAACATCACCGCGAATATGCCTGAATTAGTGATTGCCTTCACCGGCAGCTTCTCTTCGTGCAACGCTTTCGATGACTATGGTGCCACTTCTGTGGACGGCTTCGCCATCTGGGTGGCTTCGAAGGGCAACTGGTTACAAAATCTCGACGGCAACTACCCTGCATTTGGTGGCTCACTCACAGCTGCTGTTCTTGACGTTCCTATGGACGGAGGATCTCTGTATGCCGGCGCGCTTTCGTCCGCCCAGCTCGGAGCAGGTGGCGCTGCCACACTCTCGGATGAGGGTCTCGGCCAATTTCCTCTCAAGATTCGCACTTCCACGTCCGAGTCTGAGTCTGAGCCTTCTTCGTTGAGTCGCCGTGATGTGACGTCATTCGACAAGAACACCACTGGCGTGGTAACCGGTATCTTCTACGATGACAACGACTACAACATCACTGTTCTCGCAGGTCATTTCACTACTGAGTCGACAAAGGGCGAACAAATCCATAACATTGCCGTTCTCGAAGACGATGCTGTGGTTGGACTCGGGTCTGATATTTCCAACAGTTCCAGTTTTGTCGCTCTTGCTGTTCGAGACGGGATCTTGTTCGCGGGCGGTGATATCAGTGGCACCATTGACGGGACTGATATTCGTGGTCTTGTCTCCTACGATCTTGAGTCGAAGTCATTCAACTCGCAACCCGCTTCTGTTTCGGGCGCCAATAGTACCGTTGCAGCTATTGCCGTTCGTCCCGGCGATTCTGGTGACATCTATGTTGGCGGCTCGTTCGATACTGCTGGTGCTTTGGACTGTCCTGGTCTTTGCACCTACAACGTGAACTCTGGCCAGTGGAACCGCCCAGGCAGTCAACTTGAGGGCACCGTCTTCAGCTTGTTGTGGATGAGCAAAAACCAACTTGTTGTCGGTGGTGATCTCCGTGGCAATGGGTCGAGCCAGCGTTATCTCTCAAGCTGGGACGCCAATGCGGAATCGTGGTCCAACTTTCCTGGTTCTGAAGACATTCCCGGCCCTATTTCAGTCATCTCTCCCGGATCCAGCGATTATGAACAGCTTTGGGTGGCTGGTACCTCTAGTGAGGATGATTCTGTCTTTGTCATGAAGTATGATGGCGAAAATTGGCATACCGTTAAGCCCTCCTTGTCATCAGACACCATCATCCGTGGCCTGCAGGTGTTTTCCGTCACAGAGGATCATGGAGACACCGACCTGATGGACAAGAACCAGGTCTTGATGTTAACAGGCTCTATCGATATCCCTGACTTCGGAGTTGTTTCGGCAGCTCTCTTCAACGGCACAGCATATCAACCGTATGCAACGACGATTAAGGCGGGTGATGGTCCTGGCACTATCGCCAGTATCTTTTCTCAGAGGGACAGTTTCTTCAAAGAAGGTGAGTTTCGTATTCCGTGTTGTATGTCTATTATGGCGAATACTAATGTCATTTTCAGAGAAGCACATGGCTTTGGGCTTCGTTGTTCTTATCGGCCTTGCCATCGCACTTGGCCTCATGCTTCTTCTTGTCCTTTGTGGCATCATTCTAGACCGTATTCGCAAGAAGCGCGAGGGCTACGTCCCTGCGCCTACTTCTATGTACGACCGAGGCAGCGGAATGCGACATATCCCGCCTCATGAACTACTCGAGTCTCTTGGCCATGGTCGAGGCGGTGCACCACCTCGCGTCTAGAGAAAGAGAAAGATACTTAGTCTTTTAAGATGTCGTTTTTAGCAAGCTACATGCATATCTGGTTTGATACCTTTGGCGTTTTGGAAAGGTGTACGGGATTGTTTTCGGGCCATAGAGGTCCCTTGCTATTTTCGGAAAGGGGTTTCACACACTGAGATCCCTGTTTGAGCATATGATCTCTGGCTTTATGGGCCGAGGATGCATTGTTCAGTGGCTTCAGTTTGACAAAATACCCCTACTTCGGCTGGATCCTGCAGAGGGCATCCCCAATCTTCCGACACCTGCTCTCCCCATACCTCGTTACTTATTCCACTCCCATTTCCCCTTTTTCACTTCATGAGGTCATGACCCAACATCGGTTAATGTCTACCTGTCTATTCTTTTCTTTTCTTCACCGTCTGTGCATATATGCCTTTATTTGTGGAGACATGACTTCCTTCGTCTCCTCTCGTTGTACATTACCTTACTTAAAGCGGTCTACGACCTAAAGACTGCTGAGGACTCGATACCTTGTGCTAGCGATCCTCTTTGATAGTTCGTTTCCATGAAGGGATTGGGAGCAAGAATCTGAGTCATTTGGAGGGTTGTGGTGGTCATATGAGTGGTTCTGGTTGTGGTAATTCGGTCGATAGGGTTGTAGTTAGCAGAGGCTATCTAACACCGACTGAGCTGACACGACGACCTATTCATCTATTGGTAGTTTAATCTGGGTGGTGATTGTTTCTCATACATTCCTTGATATGTGACATCTTGTTGGGACCCTTATTACTTCCTGGACATTTCACCACGTTGGCCAGGTAGACCCTTATGCTGTTAGCAGCGCGCCTAGGTGGGACTACATACGCGCGATGCTACCATGACATCTAAATTCCCGACACTTGTTTTTATCAGCCCATATTCGAGTTAGGCGTTGGCTTTGCGGGTATCGAGAGACCGAAACCCCTCCGATTGGGACCCTGGTTGTCATGAATGGGGTAACAAACTTGTATTGGTCTGCAATTTCTCGTCTACGGCCTTGGACGGAGAACATACCCTCCGGAACAGAAAAGAAAGGCAGAGTGGACTCGCTAGACATTCGGCAGTTGGTTATCGTCGGGCAGGCATGATGCACGGTCAATGTTGGCTACGAGGTTGCCCTTGCTCGGGAACGTTTCAACTGGTAAACTTCGATGCTGGCTTCCATGACCAGAAATTGGCATCAGCTGAACTTTGAATAATGGACGCTTGTTTCGGAATGGGTTCGGATGCAAAGCTCTTGCTCGTAAACGTGTTGGAAACTTGACACGATATCCGTGGGTCGTATCGCAACGTCACAGATAAGTTGCCATCACCGCGAAAGTAACATTAATGAATTCTCCTAGCTTACCCTACAGCAACAACAACCGATATATCGAGCCATGATCAGATAGTTTCCACTGTCATAGGATTGTCTCAAAATCAAGAGATAGCGGACAAGGAGGCCACTCAATTGCCATGCCATTTACGTCACATCATATCAGACAGCTGTCTTGTTCCATCTCTCTACTGCCCTATGAGACCTGGTCTTGTAGCTTTAGTGGTCGAAAGGCTGGGCTGTCACAGCTGATGAGCAGTACGCCCTGGAAGCAGTGTGACAAATGGCAAGGAAACTTTGCGTCTACTTGCTGAGTGGATCGGATCAGGGTTGTTGCGATACTGCACAATACACTGTCGTTCTGTTGGTCACCGTATCCTATATTGTTTTGGGCAATCAGCGCGACGTTTCTGGTTGATTACTACTGTGTAAGCATTGCATCACATGCGGTTCTATGCTTCCGGTTATCGCGTAAGATAATGGAAAACAACCACAAAGAACAGCCTTGCGTTGTCCTGTTTGCGGGTATTGGTTTGGTGCCTAGCCTAGCAAAGCGTGGCAGATCGATGACGCTGCAGGCATACCTTATCACCCCGCCGCAGCCCTCTTTTGTTGGTCTGTCACTGTCACCGTTGACTCGAAGGGTGAAGGAAGAGGTCGGTTCCCTGTCAAGCAGGATTCCAAGGGTCATCAACAAGCCAAACCCATTATGCTCCATGACGCAAAGTCTTCTCCTTTCCTCCCCTCTTCGTTTTCAAGCACCTACCGAAAACTGAAAATACGGATGCAGTCCAATAAGCCAACAGAATCACGGGAGAGGTCCTTACCAGCGCCGCCATTACATCACTAACAGCGCTCAATAGATACCAGGAACGGCAAAAAATGATTTCCTGTGAGATCTTAGAAGATGAAGACGTGAACACACAAGGCGGTATAAGGTTCCACAAGGCAGAATTGGTGCCGGCGTCTATTACATGTCAATCATTTGTATTTGATGCCATATAGGAAGGCGTTGATGGGCATAGACAATGTCAAACGAAAATAGACGCGTGAGTTGTAGGGTCATTGATTGCCTTTGATAACAGAGGGGGTACGGCTGTATACAATAACAGCATTTGACGTGATGAGTACTGTATGTATGTGTCTCTGTCTCTACCACTATCCCGCGGCGGTAGTTGTCTAGCAAGGATGGCAACTATTGATCACTCGTGCGTTGTGCTGGCTTGATATCCTGTGTGCGTACCGATTCGACTGAGAAAACGGCGTTCCAGGAAAGCTCAAGAGCCAGTGCCCGAGGGAGCGTTCCGCTTGCATGTCTCGGCGACATCGCGGGTGGACTGGCGCCGTGTCTGTCACAAGAACGCCATAATCTGAGCTCCAAGAGACGGCAGAGCAAGCACCCCTGAGAAGTTTGCAAGAGTCAAGAGAAGCATGCTAGAGCAACACAACATGACAAGGCCGTGGCACTAGCTCGGATTGCGCCTTGGTGAAGGGTGCGACTCTAGTCTCAAGGGCGGTCCGTGTTATCAAGGCCAATGCAAATGATTCAACAGGAAAAACGACTGGTCCTCTTAGACTGCAATTTAGACTGTCAACATGTACCGGGGTAAACAATGGGGGAGTAGTGGAACCCCGGCACTGAGTCGGTAGCGCGCTTCTGCTTCTGCCTTTACCTCTCAGGGAAGTGACTGACTGACTTGTCTTGTCTGCCTCAGACGGGGCGGGAGGCGCGCAGGGGTTGGCCAAGTACCGCGACCGTGTGCTCAAAGACGAGCTAAGGCAAATTGAATGGAGCTTGGCAGAGCAAAAGATCCTTCAGACCCTAGTAACAACAGGAATCTCCCATCCTGGCACTAGGCCTGGCAAAACCTTGTTGGGGGGACTCATGGATCTCCCTCATACGGATCGGCTTGTCCAATGTTGTGTACGGAGTACATACGATACGTTGTGGCCTCAAGAGTTAAGCCCAGCTAGCTAGCCTTGTTCATACATGCCTTTCATGTCATTCACTACACCAGCTGAAGGTCCCTTATTTTTGCTTCTGCTTACTCTCCTCATGGCCCTGCTCCAGTGGCGCCAAGTGCTTGCCCTTTTTGGGTCATGTTTGAATTGCTGAGCCGCTAAAGAAAACAACGTTGCGTCTGCAGTTGCAGTCTAAATGCACTGCAGTCTGTATCTTTGCATTTTTGAATGGAGCCGTTCATACTATACGCGCTAGACCTTGAGGCTACCAGGGACATTTCTTCTTTTTTTTTTTTTTTCTTTTTTCTTCTTCTTTTGTTGTCTGGGGGTTTGGCATGTATGCATATGTGTACTGTTGGTACGGATACAGCATATACATACACATCTGAACCTCGATGAGACAAGTGATACACTGCGTGATCTCAGTGCTGTTCTGCTTTGACCATGACCAAGTCCACCGTCAATGTTACAAAATTTCATACCGAGTACTTGGGAACCCCTCTACCATGGACCCGCCTTAGAGTCAAGGTCCAGGTTGGACAATACATAGTACTGGAGCCGAGTGGTCTTGGTAGCAAGCATATGAACATCATTCTGTTTCTCAGATGGGGAGCACGAGCACAGCGGGCGTGAGAATGCGCACGGTCGCTAGGGACTTCCCTTCTCTAGCTGCTTTGTGGAAATCGGAGCCACTCTTGACCTCTCTTCTCATTGAGTGGTGGTTTAGAATTGCCGCGTCAGCTGAACCGTAGTGGTTAAATTGAGCCCTGTCTTTTGAGATCCGTGAAGAACCCAACCGGGCCTCTGCTCTTCAGGGACCTGTCTTGACCTTCTGGTGACCCGCTATCGGGATGCCAAAAACGATCATTGTCTCCACGACATGCCTGGCTCCTTTGAGTGGCTCCTTTGAGAGGCTCCTGTTTTGACTCGTGCCTGTACTATACTTTTTTCTTTCCGTGGCGCCGGCTTTGCTGTCTCCCGAGCTGCTAATTGCACGCCAAATATGCACTGACTACCGTTCGCCCCGCCGCCAGGTCTAGTCAGTGTAGACACACACTGTTTTGTCCATCGATTGTCCAATCATCTGTACAGAGTATTGTTACTGAGTTGCTCCGGACGCACCGGCCGAGACGATTGCTGAGCCTGCACAGACGCAGAGGGGCTCTGCTCTGTACTAGCCGTATACGTTGATTATGTACTCGACGAGAACCCACTGACATCACAAGGCTCCTCTTGAGTTGCCTGGAACCAATTGTTCTCAACTTATGAAGATAGGGCGGGAGTCGCGGAATTGATTCCTTGCAGCTATTTTCTCAAAATGTTTGTGCTGATTGCCACCAGGAGTTAGCCTTGGAGGCGCATTGAATGGTGCCCCAAATGCCGGAGAAGATGGGCATCGTTCCTCAGTCAGGTTACTCATGAGATCCAGTTTACTTTCAAGTTATGGTAGAGTACTGCACAGTGTTGTAATGTGTACCCAACAGATCGGCTGATGGAACATTGGTTCTGAAGATCACCACCGCACCGGTACCCTTAACACGTGCTGCGTGGATTGAGCATCAATTCTTAACCACTGCCGTGGGTTTGTCAAGACCAACAGAGCAAGATCTACGGATCACAATCTGGGGTGACCAACAGTTCGTGAAGTTATGCAAGGTTGCTGATTTTTCGTTTCATGAGTGCGATTCCGTTTCAATGTTTCTTGAGCTCATCAACACACTGATAGTGAATGTCTCGGTTCTCAGTCCAACATGTTGACTGAAATAAGTAATTTGTTCTCGTATCTGAACCGTGAGGGTATAGTTTAGTCCCAACATATTTTGATATTAAAGTCAAAAGATGCGGTACATACCACAAACTATGATCAGGCCCTAGCAAGGGATGAACAGATGTCTGGTCTCATCCTCATTGTTTCCTCATACTGATACAATAGGCAGGTGTATGTACTGAACACTGGTGCTTGCACGGTCGGGCTGTTTACGTCAGGACGTTTCAATGAAGCTGTATCCGTGCTGAATGGGGCCCCAACTGAGTCTGGGGAAATAAGCACTCTAGAAACATTGTATTAACGAACTCAGACCAGCGCCATCGGCTCTTCTTTCGCTGTAATCTCAACAAAACCCACTTGTTAATCTTGAAGGCGAGATGAGGCTTGGTGAGAATCACTTCATTCGATAGGAAGTCGAACTTGGAAGAGAAGATATTGACAGGTGCGCCGTCTAGGTAGCACTCACCGGCCGGGACATTTCAGGCGGGTTGGGGAATGCTGGTAGAGTCTGAGACATGCCCCTGCGACAAGACCGTCTCTGAGTGGCTTCATCGCGCCTTTATTGGTGCAATGTACCCACATCGCTCAATTTTTCTGATCCTTTCCAATCTTGAGGAGCAACGAAGGTTGGAAGGTACGAATAACAGTAGTTCGGACATTCCGATCTCTGTAACCCAAGCAAGGAGTTGCTTATCCGTACAAACAATCTCAGCTTCTAGAAAGTATCTGGATGTGCAATATCGTGAAACTATGACCCAATTGAGTGTGATTATACGTGGAACGTCTCTATCGGTTGATAGCCCCATGATGATCGACAGGTCGTCAATCTCGGGTATCAGGATGAACTAGTAGTGTGTAACAAGCGTGGTTTGGTACCTGTGCAGAGAGCTTTGCATTCGATACGTAAAGCAATTTGGTTTTGCGGTCTGTGAACGGATTGCCTCTGACAAAATACAGGCGGCCTCCTGTAAACGCATGGCAAAGAACCAGTTGGTGTGTCGAAGAGCCGGATCGACATACACGAGCTTTGCGCTTGTCCACAATAGCGTCGGCATCGCTCATAACGTGCAGTTTCAGTGCCGGACAGTAATGATGATCGCAAGATCTGGGAGATAACCACAATCAAAACTTTACTAGGGTCCCTTGAGTAAAATATGTTTCAAACATCCCCTTTTGGTCTACCCTTTTTCAATCGGGAATAGCTGACAAGCGTAGCTCCAATCTTTAGGGAAATCAGGCTGGGGCAGTCTTCTTAGTGGCCTGTAGGAGGCTCGGCCGAAATCCGCGTGAGGCATTGACAGGCTGCTTCAATAAGGGCCAAAACGATAGCCATCAAGGTACCGGAAGAGGAGTACGCCTCTTCGATAAACCGCTCTGGATTGCGCTTGTTGGCGATTTAATTCCTCGATAGCGAACTCAAAGTAGACGCCGCATTCACTTTTGGCGAATGCTCACTGGCTTAACAAATATCTGGCGAACCGTATCTCTGGTCGCTTGTGTAAAATTAGTTGAAACTTCCCTTTAAATCTGGCGGCTCTGAGTGGCGTTGAATAGTGTTGGAGTTTTTTTTCACTGTTGAACGTGGGCGTCGACCGAACTGCTACTATGATTGCTGAATGTCTTCCAAGTCTCTCACATACATACTATGAGAGCAGAACAACCGGGACAAGTGGCCAGTGTGAAGGATTGTCCGATAGTGATTGGCCTGTGCCAGCAGCCAAGAGGGAATCACAGTTATTAGTTCGTAGCGGTCTGCGACGGCTGGTCCGATTGTATCCCGGGGCCCTTATCAAGTCTGGTGCGTGCATGACTAAGTACATAACTTCCTGGTAGCCTTTTGCATTTCCCATGCTCGGTCACATCAGATTCACGGCCAAAAGCAGTAAGTTATTATTTCCGGAGCGGGCTGTCAGAAAGGGAGGGTTGTCTTTGTTCATTACTGGCTGTGTTCTCAAGAACCCATGTCTGTCGGGCGCCACTCCCATCATCGCTACAGCGAACGGGCGGGTCTAGCGTATGCACTTTTGCTTTGGTGCCTCAGCAGTGCAAGAATGAATGAGAATTGAGGGAAGCTGGAACGAGAGAGTACACAGAAAAACATGTGCCCTGTAAAGATGCATTGAGGACAACATGCACACGAGCAGGAAATGGCCAGGCGATACTCAATGCCATGATGTGAAGAAGACATTAAAGAGGGAAAATTTGCTATCTTGGTACCTTAAGTACTACATAATCTATTAGGTGAACAGAGATCTTGTGGAAAGATCTACCCCCACACAGTGTCTATAGATGGTAGCATCGGAAGGGATCCTCCTGCCTGCCAAAACGGGGGAAGGAATGTACAAGACCACAGTGCATGACAGCGACTCAGCTACGCTGAAATAACAGTAGGCACTGTAGACACCTAGCTCTCCATAGGTACGGAGTGGCTAACAGACCCAATACATTAAGCACACACACACACACACACAAACCTTTATAACTCTAATACATGTCACAGCAACCGTGCTTGACTTTGCGACAAGACATTCTTTGCTGCTAGGTATCTCAGAAGCCGTTCCCCATGTGGAGGCTGCAACGAACTAGTAGAGGGTCCGTTCATGATGGGGCAGTCCAAGCACAGGGCGAAGCTAAAGATACCAAAATTCCCAATCTCAAGTGTCCAAAACTGCCCATAGGCAAGTCAGAAGGACAAAAGGGATCAAATTGCTGACATCAATCTATGTGCCAAAGTAACCGAAACGGTGTCTCTGAACGTTCTCTGCAACCTACTGGGTACTGGATCTTTGCAGCGAAACCGGCGGCAGGCAAGGGTTTCAACCCTGGACTAGTCGTCTAGGCAAAGTTGACAATTATCCGCTCTCATCGGATACTACACCAAGAGTAGAGGCGGGCATCGGGCATATATGTGTAATGCTCTGCAGTATCCGATGAGGGCTTTAAGGACCGCTCTACACAACTAGACTTGGCAGGTGGGAATGTAGGGGGACATTTTCTATTTCGTAGTTGGGCAACAAAGCCGACTTGCAATGCGCGCAGTTATGGCATCACTGCAACACCATTTTGGGGGCACAAGGTGACTCTGCGTGCCTTGCTCTAAAGACAGTGACGCTGTCCCACCTCGTCTCTGAGCATGATGACGGCGACGCCAAAATATTTCCAGGGTCCTGAGGTTTGTTTTGACCTTGAACGGCCTTGCCAGGCATTAGTATGTACTGTGCATACTATTACCCTCGCGAAAGCGCCTATATCGTCTTTCAAGAGGGGACACAACGTCAGTTGGCTGCCATGTTGTCCCAGGCTATCCTGGACGTCTGATGTCAATGTTCCTGTCACCCTCCACTCTCCCTCATGGCATAGGCAATGTCAATATCGATGGGCAATGCAATGCGATGGCATGTATGCCTCTGTTACCTGGTCCCCCCTTTAGCGTCGTCTCTAAAGGCTGTTTCAATTCCTTCACCGTCTTGCGTTCCCAGCGTTTCTTGTCTCGTTTCTGAGTTCCACCCACACTTACTGGTGATGCTTCCTGACGTACCTTACGTCAGGGCTCTCATGGGTAGACACCCATCCGCGACAGGGGCGTTTTGTGGCCGACGCCTCCCGATGAGCCTGGCGACTTTTAGCTTTTGTCGAGGTATCTGGTACGTCTTTGAACTCCTCTTCTCACCCTTGGCATTGCTTGTTGACCTATGATCCCTGCGTGTCCCCCCATGACCAAGCGCACGACTCGACAACACCTACTACAAGAGTCCACTCAGAGAGAAGCTCGTTGCAATCAATTCCCACAGCACTAAACAAGCCTAGTATCCCTCGATGTACTGCCGTTGAGTGGCTTGAAGGACCCCTCGATTCCCACCCGCCGCCCGCGTCGCAACAAGTCATCTACAGGCACGCTTCCTTCTGGCTTGACCAGACCCTGCATAATCCCGCCCTGTCTGCTGTCCACCTCAATTCCCAGTCCAGGACGTATCCTCATACCTTGTCTTTCATCTCAGACCCTCCACATCAGTGGCGTTCGTTCGTGGGCCAGGCTGCCCTTGAATAGCGGGGGTCCCTTTGCAAACTGCCGTCCGTAGCCTTACCCACCTCCAACTCTGTTGTCTACTGCCTTCAGCTCAGGAATACACTCACCCCCATCTCTACACGTCCTGGTTTGCTTGTCATGGCCAGTGCGTACGTACCCCACAATTCTACCTGTCTACCATCATCGCACCCCCTTTCAGAGAACGTGTTGGCGTTGTCAAGTGTTACTTTTTCGTAGTAGAGACTTGGGGATTCACTGCCGGTCTGGTGTTATTGGGCTTCCAAAATATGACCATTTGAGCTTCAATCTGTATATTCAAATGCCATCTTGGACCTCGGTGACGCTATCACGCATATTCTTCTTTTATTGCAGTCGCGATGAGGGGCCTTTCCAAGATTTCCTGACAATAATTTATCCATAAAGTCGCTGATCTCTTCAGCGCTGGGCACCGCGGACGCTACTATCTGGATGCCGTGGGCTGTCTGTCAAGTCGAGTTGTGGATTGAGAGACTGTCTCCATCATCTTATGCAGCCCACAGCACCCCTGGTTTGCTATTTGGCTGCTTGGTCCTGCGACCCTACCTCATCGTACCAACCCTGTCGCCTCAGCCATTGCGAAAAGACGTCGGCCTGCCGATCACCTAGACCAGAGTCGTCACACCTTTTTTCCTTCAGAGAGACGGGGGAACTCCACTCTTCTCCCGCAGCCCAGCCCGTTTCCAGAGGCAGATTGACGCACGTCAATTCGCACCCAGACACTTAAGACTTCGCTGATCCCACCTTGGCCCCGACTCAACTCCCCATATCATCTCCAGTCGTGAAGGGATCTTCTGTCTTTGATCTGTGTCACCGAACTTGGCTTTTATTCTAGTTGGGATCCCGCATCTGATCAGCAAACCTTTTTTCCCACATAACCGCAACCGATCTATGTTTATATTGCACATCAACTTCTCTTTAGATCATCACCACCACCATTATCACATACCAACATGACCATGACACTCGACACTACCCAGCAGCGGTTCGGACCTTCGTTGAACTTCGACTATTCAGCACCTGCACAGCCGCCTGCCTTTTCCAACCCTTGGTCTTCATCCTCACCACCACAGCCTCCTCCTGCGGGAAGCAGCCTCTTTGTTGGTAGCCAGCCAGCTCTCAACCCAAACATGATGGCCGGCAAGCCACCCCAAAGCCGCGCGAGCACCAGCAGCACTTCATCAATGGCTTCTTATGGCAGCGCCATGCCAGTGCCCAATACTTCTGCAGGTGAGTTGCCAATACTTGCATTGATATGATCTTGAAGCTCACACGAGGATAGATCTACTCAGCATCAACCGCATGCAAACAACGTCGGCTGCTTATGGAGACCCTACTTACACCACCTCTGCTTCTCCTGTGAACCATCACTTTGCGCCCACATCAGCTGCCCCTTATGACACACTTGGTTATGCACCAGCCCCTGTGCGACCACCACCTTTTGGCCTGGCTCCTGCTGATGATCACGCGAGACGGTTTTCCCAACAGTGAGTAAAATTGTAATCAATTGCTTCTATTTTTCGTCACTAACTTGATGGGCAGTAGCATCCAAGATGAACGGAGGAGCTTTGCCGATGCTCTCGATGCCAGCCACGGCATGCTGGCAATGAGCCAGGAGACACCAAGGCCCATCTACGGGGCGCGAAGTGACCGATCCTCTGTTGATTCTTATGGATTTCCTTCTACCCACTCTACCAGTTCCTCCATCTCTTCCAGTGGCAACTTCAGCTCCTACTACGGCGACTCTGTCTCTGATTACTCCACTGCTGGCTCTGACATTGAGTCCGTATCTTCAAGGACCCTGCCTCGACCTCAGGGCTTGATGAGCTCTCAGATCCCCCCTGCCCCCCAGTCTATGATGGGACAGTTCAGCTCCAAAGTGTCTTCCAGTACTCAGAAGAAGCACAAGTGCAAGGTTTGCGACAAACGATTCACTCGCCCCAGCTCGCTGCAAACCCACATGTATAGCCATACCGGCGAGAAGCGTACGTGCAACCTTGAAACCAACACGATAGTTCTTGTACTGACAATTTATAGCTTTTGCTTGCGAGGTCGAAGGATGTGGTAGACATTTCTCTGTAGTTTCCAATCTCCGACGACACCGAAAGGTTCACCGCGGGGATGCACGCTCAGAGGCAGGTTCTGAAGACCACCACTCGGACTAAAACGACGACAACTCGCTAGTTGAGCGATTCACCGATTTCAAATTTTCGAGCTACGAGTGTCCAAGTATGACACCAAACGAATGGCGATACGACAATAGTCCAATCGACCGACCTTTATTTACATTTAATCGCCCTGTTTTTTGTTTTTTTTTAAATCACCTGCAAACATTACTGCAACACGGCTTAGCGCGGCATAGAGAAATGGGCCAGAAAAGGAAGAGGAATCATGGATTGGAGCAATGGCGGGGAGCTAGGGTGTCTACGATTCGAGTCTATCGCTTACGGTGCATTGGGTTTTGTTCGAACCCGCCATCTCAGGTTTTTATGATATTGGTTCTTTTGGGATGGGAATAGGCGGAGTGCTGGACCGACCTACCGATACCCTTCCACACGGCGTTTATGGAGTTGACTACAGTTGTGGTCCTATTATTCTGCATGTTCAGGCACACACATGGTGCCATACGTTATACTTCGAAGCGATCGCTTATGCCTATATTTCCGGATAACGTTGATATTATCTCGGCGAGGATGCACTTTGAGTTAGAGGAAGGTGCCAGAGGCATTACGAATGGGTCTGAGGAGGAGGAGGATTGTATTATTAGTTTCACATTTATGGTCACGATATCCCCTGTTCAAATCATGCACAACACGTCTGTTATAGCGAGCCAGGGCCTGAACGCTGCTGTACAGCAGTTATGGGCGTTGGCTAGATCCGGGTACGACAACGAAAATGATGAGAAGGGGGATGTAGCCTATAGAAGGAGGTAGAGAGGTTAAGCAGTCTTACAAGAATTTAACTTGAGATTGAATCATTCACAACATGTCTTTGCCCCAAGAGAACTCTAGTGTGTTTTTGTCCTGATTGACTACTGGTATTTAGAAACATCTTGAGGAACTTATTTGGTACCACATGATGGGGATTTAGAAGAATCCCATATTTCTCTGGTGAAGGGCAGGATACTCTTTTGGGAAATGCCATGACTCGACATATGATATTGGAAGTGGCCAGCACAAGTAACAAGGTAAAAGTCACACAGCAAATGGCCAATACAATAAGCGCGAAGGCGGCTGAACGGTTTCCCACTCCCCTCCTTGTTGAATAACGTACGCACCACATCGTGCTATGTAAGATAGCCGCACATTGCCTACTGTACGACCCTGGCAACTCTTGCGCTGTCAAGCCAAGCATGGCACGACAGGGCAAATTTACCGAGGAGACCCGATTACAGATTTTAAAATCAACGTCTAATACTATTCTGCACGATAAGGAAGGAGATCGGGAGGATGCAGACAGCATTTGAGACACAGACGCGTAATGCAACCCCTATTCCATCCATGTACGTAGGGGGGGGAAAAGTGCAAACTTGTCCATGTACGCAAAAAGGAGCTTGGGTACGGATACTCTGTGTGTATTACGATTAATTTTGCAAGGCGGACAGGAACAATTGGATGGTTCCCTGAAGGGGCCCCTTGCAATCCGCAAGCTCGTGTCTTATTGCGCGTAGATCATGACCGAGAATAGCAGAAACCGGCGTTTCAAGTTGCGTTTATCCCTACCCCAAGAGGCATCGCCATCGAGTCGGGCGGCATTGTCAAGACCGGACAAGCTTTGTGGGGGTGGAAAGGGAGGGAATGGTGTTTGTAGATTAACTTTGAGGTACGATTGGGTTGGAGGGTCCTTTGTCAGTGTCTACTGAGGTAGGTTAGCAGGTGCCCTTTTTATTGGACCTGTGGTACGTACGTTCGGAGGGTTTGGTCCCAGGAGGCTTCTTCTCCCTGTGAAAAGGCTGTCTGGTATCAGATCCGAGTTGAGCTTCGGCCGGTTTGCAGCCGGGAATGAGATGGAATGAGATTAGAGGCTTGGAAGTTTGAAAGTAGATGGCGTGCTAGTGTTGAATAAGGACTAGCTTGCGAGTGGAGTGGGCTGTGGTATTAGTGTTGGTTGGTTTTGGTGTAATTACTGCACGTATTAAGAGAAGAAAAAGAACAAGACAACGAAGACTACTAGAAGGTTTTAACTAGGGGGATCAACACGAGATGAAATGGTAACTGCTTATGGTCATGACACCCTTACAGCTTTGATTAATTCTTGAACTAGAGAACGATCTGACTCTTGTATTCCAGAAAGTTTTGTTATTTCCAGTCTTGAGAACTTAATACATACGTCTCCTAGCTCGGGTAGGTAGGTATGTAGGTACGTAGGTACATGGCAGCATGCCCGGGCATCGAGATGGGGCTTTCGGTGGGGTATAATGGGGAATGCCTATCTTCCATTTGCTGGGATCCGAATCTCTGTTTGCGCTTTAATTCCGCATACTCACTTTGAGTACCCCTCCGATGTCGAATCCATCCTTGTACGTACTCTTTCACAGTGTTGTGATTGGTGGTCACTTACAGCGCTGCACTACAACTGTAACTGCAATATCATCCCTGCTCCTGTACAGAGGTAGGCAGTCCTTACAATATCCTTCTATTGGTTTAACTAACCTCGATCTCTGGGCAAGCCACAATCTTACAGGACGGATGGATCTCAGTTCGACTCATGTCGTTACGTACCATACATACTATCAAGGGTTGTTGTGTTGTGACAAAGATGAAAGTTTCGAAAACCGTCCTCGCAAATACCATATCAGAAGGCTGTTTCTATTACAGTACCTAACCTAATATTGGTATGCATATCTTGGACTGCCGAGTCAAGCGCCATCTAACGGTGCCGTTGTTTATCAATTGTCTTGGCCTGCAGAACGAGGAGATTCCCTCCACTTTGCGTCCAAGTTACTCCATCTGAGTAAATCCACGTTGGGCAACTCGATTTTGTGGCAAAAGGGACGCGTCCTTACCTGGCGCGAATACATACACACATGCAAATAGTACAGCATTCATTGCGACAACGGAGGTTGGGAGCCGAAATAGACGAGAGGAGAAGAAGGGGGGCTGTAGTGCTTTGCTGTGCCATGTCACGACTCAACTCGACTTGACTTGGTGACATGACGTTTGTCAAGACCGAAATGTCAGCGCCCAACCACGGAACTCAGGAGATCCGGCGCCGTGCTGGTGGATTCGCGGTCTGAGACTGGTCAAGTTGTGAGACGGCGCACTTGTAGGAAGATAACAAAGGCCCCGGGGCAGTGCAAGAGGCTCTATTTACAGGTGATGAAGTACCGTGCTGTGCAAGTGTACATGGAGTACATGGCTTCGCTCAGAACCCTCGAGGCGAACTCCCCGTGTCATGGTCGAAACCCCAGTATTTAGAGTACATCTGCACATTTGCGTGTGATTATCAAAGTCACACACTTTTCAATATTGCCCCCTTTTAGTTGCACGTAGCCTCAACCATTGACCGCTCGTCTTGTTACTTATCCGTCGCCCCTAGCTATTGCTCACACAGGTGCGTGGCTACTGTATCTGGTTACCCGAAAACAAAAAGGAAATATACATCGGTATGCGGCATTCGTAAGGATCCCGTATTAATTAGAGGGATTAAAACGTGACGATAATGACGGCTTCAAGGTCAAGGGCTAAAGTATGACGTCGACGGAAAAATTAGGCTCCTCATTCGCGTTTGAGATGCTGTCACGGACAGTCATGACTTTGGCAAGAAGCGCCGCGATGGGATCTTCAGGGTCCTGCTTGTTAAGGGGCTAGTACTATAACGGCTTGGGGTATTGTGAGGGTTGCCAGGTTCAAAAGAGAAGGAAAAGAGCAATCAGAAAACATAGGTGGGCAGGGGTGGACTGTCGATTCCCTTACTAGAACTATGGCGTGGGGACAGCTTATGTTGGAGAGATTGCAAGTGCTGTCAAATTTTATCAATCGGCGGCGGATAAGCTTATAGAGAGAAACAGAAACAGAGACAGAGAAAGAAAGAGAGGAAAACAGAGGGTCTAGGTGTCACGGCAGAAATGGAGACTACTTGATGGGGCGTGGAGAAGCGCCCGAGGAGAGAAAGACTTAATACCTTAGTACCCAAGTTAGTAGACGCCAACTTGTTTGCCCCCTCTTTTGAATGTCGCTTCGGACGCGAAAACAAGTGACAAAATGGGTACTTGGTAACAGAGACGCCCTTGGTTTGCAAATGATGAAATGAATACCTAATCGTGTCTTACATACAGACCGAACATGAAGCCATGCCGTGTTGAACCACCTGATATCATCCTTTTGTGTGGGTACATAATTACTTTTCTTGTGTGCTCAAGTTGGGTTGGGGCCAAGGAAAAAGTGCAGAAACGTTCTGTGTACGTGCAGCAGCGCATGGGCTACCTACTACCTAATCTTTACGACTCGTGTGAATTAGCAAATTATAATTGTTATACTACCTGGGTAAGTACGGCAAGGTTCTCTGCGTTGGTTTGTTCTCTGTTTCTACGAGCTCTCATAGGCTCGTACAGTCCATGTGTCACTCCTTCTCATTTTCAGTTCACGTCCTGCCAAAGAAAAAACCGTTTTTTTGAAAACGGGGCCTCTGACGTCAGAGGCCATCGGTAGGGTCCCCCGGCTCCGTTACTGCAAAGACCCGGCCGAGCCCCACTTAGTCTACGTCATCGATGAGCTTGTTGCTCGCTGCCGCAGATGGCCGAACAGGGATAAGCGCTGTATGCTGCGATTTTTTGCTTTGATGTGGGGGAAACGAAGGGTGGGGGTGTTCATACTGCTAGTGGAGCAGGCGTGATCATAGAGAACAAGTTCAAGGTACAAAGCAGGGGGGCTGGCGGGTTTAATCTATTTAGTGTCTGATTGATGCCGGGACATGGATAGCTTGGCTGAACTCGAACTAGGGAAGGTGCTAGGGTACTGTAACCAGCCAGACCAAAGTAAAGCAAAGACAATTAGGTTACTTGGGAAGAACAGTTTTCTCAGATTTTACTCTGTGCTGCAGGCACATCTGGATTGCCCATGTACAAGATAGGTTTATTTTTCTTTGCTTTTGCTTCTTCTTCTTATCTTTCCCCCGTTGTCAATAGAATTTCCTATAGGGATCGAAACCAAAACCGGTCTTGTAATCTCGATCTAGCAATCATGGCTTTGAGGGCTCCTTCTTCCTTCCTTCCTTTCAAACCAGACAGCCCTTGCGGAGGGAGCTTGTTTTGCCACTCTCAGTGAATGCTATCGAATTAAACAAGAGTAAGCAATATACTGCCTACCGTGGCACTGTGATACTGTATACATCGTCACCTTCAGCCTTGGTTGAGCAAGCAGGTGGGTCACAATAAAATAGTGACACTAAAATAGCCTGACAGAAACGTCTGGTGGCAAGTCTGCAAGTATATGATCAGTTATTTTGTCTTCATTCGTCCTCTCAGTGTGGTGAACAAGCTTTGGTGTCACTATTTTTTTGTTACCCGCCTGGCAAGGTACGGCACCTATTCTGACTATTGACGGATGTCGACATAGCCGCATTCCTTACAGGTGCTAAAACCAGCGCTACGTTTTCGAGGCTGGGCTAGCAAGCCTCGTCAGGAGCCAATGCGAGCGGAAGGAGCAACAAGGTTGAGACAGGAAACGAAACAAAGAAATTCTATCAAATTTCGTCGCTCGGACGCAGCTTTTCTGGTCCGTAATTATGCCTAGCCTTGGTGGCTGTCTGCGCCTTCATCGATAGGTGCCTTTGCGTGCGTACGGTTTGCCTGCCGTTCCTACTCCATGAGTTCATTCCACCACTATTTACAACCTTTACGACTAAACAAAAACAGGCTATTCTCAATGGAGCACACAGCAATTGGGCTTTCCTTCCCATTCCTCCCATGGCATTTGCTAAGAATGGCATGACCCACCAACGCATTGCCTTGGCTAGCCTTTTACTTGAATTGCCTTACTCTGCTTAGAGGAGGTGCTCAACCATCACCTCCTTCCACTTCCAAATTGCATCGTCCCGTCTTATTACCTGACCGGCTTACTGAACCTAGCCTGCTTGACCCTCTTTCGGTGACCAAACTAATCACCTACCATCCACTATCGACCAACAGTCCTACACACAGTATTCACTCATCTCGATTTACTCGACTATCCCGGTCCCTAGCCGTGGTGCTCATTTGCTGTCCCGTCTTTGTTACCTAGTCTACTTGCCCTTGGCAGATATTTCACCTCCACATGTACTTGCTGTTCTTCCTCCAGAACGAGTAACATGGCGGGGTTGACTTGATTGCTCTCCCGTCCCAACATCCAACCGATGTGACGTTCATCTTGTATGCACAGCGACAATCACAAGAAGCAGTTTACCAAAGCGTAAGATATCCAGCCAAATCCGACTTTCCTTTGCCTTGGCTTGCTTTAACCTCAGCCCTTTGGGGAGATCTGCGCGCCTCTTCTCTAGCACGGTGATCAGCCGTTGCGGCCGCACATCACAAGCAACTCAAGTTGAAGGCGTTGCTTCAAATGCCGACGCATCACGCACAATATCGCTCCAGGAGCAAGTCGGATGCAAACAGCCTTTAGGCCCGATAGTCTGTGACAAGAACTTCCAGCATAGTTCACCTCACCCTGGATCTACTGCATGTCTTATCATACTAGGGGGTAGCAAGAAACATGAGACCCACGTTTGGGTACCAAAAACAGACAGTAGGAGCCAGTCTGAGCCTGCACAGAATCACCAGATGATTTCGTCTTTGGTGCTAGTGGTCAGGTTTTCTGCTGTTCGAGGTCATGTTCTGTCCATTTAGCTAGTGCTGGAGCGATGCGAGGCTTGATCTTAAACCATCATCTCCAGAACTGTCTTCCGCACAGTAGCTGCGACCTGGGCTGTGGTTAGATACCTGATGAAACTTCACATATGGATGCTATGAAATCATAGCCAAACGGCACACTGCTCTTGCATCTCGGTGGTACTCAGCGGATGTCTGGGGCTCATTTGTTGGCTTTCAAGGGCTCCTGTAAATGGCCATTTGACACACCCTTGGCTGATATCAACGCCGATGTCGTGATGATACCAAGCTGTTCAGTGGATGTTAACGACTCGGTCATACGAATAGATTGATACCTTATTGTATTATGCTCAGAAGGAAACCACCTCATGGAGCGTGAAAATCAAGAGTTTGAGACGAAATTTGTCCCCCTTCCCCATTGTCCTATCACATCCCAACTCCATCTGCATCTTATCGCCTCTGATGTCTTGTTAATCCTTGCATGCTATTTTGTTCAACTGCACGGTAGAATCACAACTAGTACGGAGACGGAGGCCTGCACCAAAAACATGTTGTTTGAATCCATACTACGTGCCATGTCCACTATGGTAGACGATCTAAAGGGCTCTCCACGTGCGACAACACAGATGGAAAGACCTGCCTTAATTTCGAAAAGGAAAGGATAGACATTCTCTTCGACCCTTTTTTTTTGATCTCCGCTCTCGGGGGCACGAGACAAAGCTTAGTGAATGTCGATCACTCCTCGCCTCCCCTCAACGGGTTTACGTATGTCTCTATAGGTATCGACGACTGCAGACCTAGCCACCTAGGAGCTCTATTCATTTCAAGAATCAAGTCTAGGTACAAAACCGTGACAAGGACCTTAGACGACATGGTCCCCTCTTGCAGCCTCTCCATTCACCCATCATTCCTTGACTCGACACGAAAACAACAGGAAGATGGGGGGCTCCAATGCAGTGAAATCTGCATCTGCCGGAACTTGACTCAAAAGTCCCTCTAACGTATGGTTGAGCCGCGGGTCCGGACGTTGACTGCCGAGGAGTTGAGATGGGCCTATCCCATGCCTGATGGCCTATCGATTCTACGATGCATCCTCCTCTCACTGCTCCTTTGAAGTAATCACACGTGCGGTGAAGCCCACTTACCCAAGGCTCTGGGGATCGTCCACGGCCCAAGCGGCTGGCTGAGATTGTTGGCGACCTGAAAGGTAGCATGCTCAGTCTGCTCATGTTACCCTCGGTTGCTGAGCTATGGAGTCATTGTTTGATGAAATTGTAGTAATCACTTGTCACGGAGCTAGCATCTGGCTAAACTGCTGCCTTCGGATGATCGTCGCTTTTGCTAATGAAGTGAAACCAACAGCTCGGTTGAAGGACCCCAATCCCTTCCTCCATCCCTGCAGTTGCAACGAATATGCGCAGTCGGCGATTCCGTTATGAGGTGAGTTGACATTTGAGATAAGTGCTACACCAATCTTGGCATGTCACCCGTTCAGTGACCCAGCAAATGGTCGGCGGTAACGTAACTGTTTTGATAAAGGGGTTGGGAAGTATCCGTAAGTCGACATCATGCGTGCGATCATGGGCAAGGGGAGGTTCTCACTCGGTGTAGCTAGACCTTCAAAACATTGAAACCATTTTTTTATCATCTATCGAACGCCCTGGCGCATGCAGTAATAACCCCCTTTCAACGTACAGCATTCCACATTACAAGCCTCTCCATATCCATGATACTAGAAAAGAAAAAACCCTTGGAACAAATCCTACCAAAACCACTATAATCTCCTGAATTCACACTCTCTTGTCTTTGTGTATGTGCAAAGTCTTACAACATGATCGCAAGCTCCGGCCGGTCCATCTTGTCTTCATCCAAGTTGGGGTAGTATGGCACCATGGCATCCGCTCCCTGGACATACGCGTCGTTGTACAGACGCCAGTATGGGGTTCTGACCTTTCGTGCCGGGTGGAATAGGCCCGCCCAGACGTAGTTGAGCACCAAGCCCGGTCCAACCGCCATTCGAATGGCCTCGATAGCCTCGACGATACGGTCGATAACGTGTGGACTGGTTTCAAAAAGGTTGGGATAGAGGAGGTTGAGCAGATGCACCATGGCATCCTCACATCCCAAACCAACGACGCCAAGAGCAATGTGCTTGACGACAGAGGCTGCTGTTTGACGATGAACTTGGTCACGGTCGATAAGAGCGTCTTCCAATAGGGGGGTAACTGCATAAACGTAGTCCTTTGCCATCTCACCAATATACTCGAAGAGGAATGAGAGTGACTTTAGCACACCGTTTTGCACGTTGAGCTCAGGGACTCGGTACTCGTTCATCAGAGCCGGCAGAACAGTGAAGGGAGCACAAGTTTCGGCGACAATACCAATGGCAACAGCGGTGTTGACACGAGACTGACGCTCCTGCACTCGAAGGTTGTTCAACAAGGTTGCAAGCACATCCTGAGGGCCAATGGCCTTGGCGATGAAACCGAACGTGTTATTGGCAGCTCGTCGAATACCCTTCTTGTGGGCCTTGAGCATGTCAAGCAGCTCGAAGCAAATTCGCATCCATTCTCGGGCATTGACACTCTCAGGTCCGCGATCTGCGATACGACCTACCAGGTCAATGGTATTCTCTTGAACCTTTTCGTGACGGTTCCGTAAGATAGGAGTAAGTCGCGGCAGAAGCTCCTTGATAGGTGGTTGCATCTGTGCAATACCAACGACAGTGACGATGGATCGTAGAGCACCTAGTATAGATCCGAGAACCTCAGGGTATTCCTCACCAAGGTATTCATAAAGGACAACACCCAGCTTTCCCATTAGGGCATCCTCACCACACTGCTTCATTACCATAGCGATTCGAGAAATGAGGTCCGCCGCCTGCTGTCGAACTGTAGCCGACTTGTTGTTCAGTCGCCAGAGAATGGTACTGACAATTTGGGGGATGTAGGGTTTGCAGCGAGTTCCCAGTGCGTTGACGACAGAGCCAAACCCGTTAAGCATGATGATGTCCTCGACGCTCTGCTCCTGGAACGCATGGAGGATACCGTCAACGAGTCGCTCCTCTAAACGCTCGCCGATATCAGCCGCGCCCAGGCTGGCGACGATCTTCTCGACCGTCTCAACTGTCATCTTACGGTACGCCTCGCTTTCGTCCTTGAGATTGTTGACAATTCTGTCCACGATCTCACTAACTCCGACCTTTTGACCAATGTCAACTGTCGTCTCAACCACTTGTCGATAGTTGCGCTTGTCCAGTGCCATTCTTCGGACCCAAAAGCTCTTGAAGAATTCGTCCAGTACGTGTTCCTTGAGATATCCAGCAGTCACGCCATCCGTTCCAGCGCACTGAGATACCACTTTGAGAACAACCTTCTTCATTTCTTCGTCGGGTGAGGAAAATTCGCGAAGGAGAATCTCCATGATCTGGCTTGTATAGTAATTGGCATATTCTTCGTCCATTAAAGGAATAATATACCCAACAGCCTTGAGGAAACCTGCAAGACCCTTGCCTCGTTGCTTGCGGGCACCGGTCCACAGGGGGTTCAGGATGTCGTCGAAACTCTCGATACCGTAGGGGTTAGAGGCTTCGGCTAGGGCAGCAATGGCCAAACTGGTAACTGTTCTGACCTTTGTCTGTTCATCGTTGAGGTTGGGTCCGATACAGTCGACAAGTCCCTTTAGGTGAGGGAGTACAGCACAGCCCATGAGAATAGGAATTTGTTGGACAATCTTGACACCTGTATGGCGAGCTTGCCATGACTTTTTGCTTCGGCACACAGCTCTGAGGAAAGGCAACAAAGCAGGAATACCTAATGCAGATGCGACAACGGCAAACGCTCGTGCTGTTGTGTTTCGGACGTATTCGTCGACATGATCAATATCAGGTCGCATTGTGCTAATCATTGTAGCAAGGCCAGCAGCCTTGCTCAGGTTCGAGATGATCTCACGACCCTCCACTCTTGCGTAGTAGTCTTGATCAATGAGCAGTGGCTCAATAACGACCAAAATCTTGTGAACATAGGGGCGCACAAGGTCATCAAGCTTGTATAGGATACGGTCAATGACCTTGACGAGCAAATGGCGCTCTTGGTCCTCCAGTGTCTTCTCCATGAGTAGGGGTAGAATCTGGTCGAAAAGAGGACCGGCTCCGAACTGTCTAGCATTGTCGGTGATCTGTCTAAGGGCAGTCTTTCTCATAGGGGGGGTGCCGTTCTTGATCTTCAATAGAAGTCTCATGATCTTCCTCTCCTTGAGCTCCTCGACGGTCAGAGCATTCTCGTCGGAACCATCAGTAAGTTTTCCAAAATAGGCCATATCCTCGGCCTTGAAAAACTGCAAGTCGCCAACTCCGGGAATTTCAGCAGGCATTGGCTTTCCAGAGAGGCGCACCTGCTCGGGATCCTGCATCATGAAGCCTGTTTGGGAAGCAGGGGTAGCCATAAGCTTGTGTGCCGGAGCCCGAACCGGCTCGTATCCAGGGGGAGGATCAAGAATCTTGTAGCCCTCGCTCTCACCAGGCAGGAGAAGGTCGAGTTCTTCGTCACTTAAGGGCATGTTTCGGCCAGATATGTCGGTACCGAAGGTCGTTGGCATAGCAGAGGCAGACGACGGATGCGCGGGAGTAGCCAGTCCTGCGTTACCCATGGGTGTCGCAGAAGGAGCCTGGTCCCATCGTGAGCGTTTCTTTGCACCTTCAGCGCCTGGGGCAGAGAGAGCGGGTGCTTGATCCCATCGCGAACGCTTGGGCTTGGCTGCATCAACTGCCTCGGCTTTTTGATCCTCAGCAGGTGTCGATGAGACATCCCATCTCTTCTTTCGTTTTCGAGTAGTAGCCCCGTCTGCAGGTTCGGCTTCGGTATTGTCTTTATCCCCATCGATGAGCATAGGCTTGGCATCGCCATCATCCTCTGTCTTGCCCTCTTGTTTCGCCTTAATAGCTTGTAGTACGCGCTGCTCCTCCCTTTCAAGTTCGCGGGCCTCCATTATCTCCCGGTAGCTTGTGCCGTTCTCAGAAGCACCCGCTTGGCAATTCTCAGCGAATGGGTCGGCGCGCGTGGGAGTGAGGGTGCGGTTGAAGCGGCGCTTCTGGTAGTCTGTCTCGCGATCGACGATTCGACCACTCTTCTCTCCCTTTCCAGCAAGGATGTCATCTTCTTCGACACCACTTCCTCGGGCAAATTCATCGATCATCTCTCGCGACGCCGTGTACTGGCCGGTCAACCGTCGCGTGTTGTCGCCATCGCCCATCTCGTCTTCATCTTCGCCCATCATCGGCAGAGACGTATTATATCCAGCAAACTTGTTAGGTCCATCTTTATCGTATAAGGAACTGTCAGCGCTGTCGGTCAGCTTCTGCTTTGTATCGTCGGCTCGCTGGTTGGCGACATCAAAAGTTCGCGAACCCTTGTTGGCCGTAGCGGCAGCATTTCGCTCCTGCTGGAGCTTCTTAATAGTCTCGAAATCCGCGTCAGACATGTTGAATTATGTATTTCGCAGCTTCATCCCGGTTCGAGAGGACAAGGGGCGCTCGGAGCGTTATCGTTGCGCATGGAGAGTTGGATGGTTGATGAGTAGTCGCAAAATTATACGCCCTCCTTGACGAAGCTTTGCTACGCTGGAGGCGATCTTCTCCACCCGAATTTTAGCCGCTTGCTCAGAGCCACATGGATGTACACATTTGCCCGAAGGGGAAATTAGTCAACAATGCTTTGTCATGGTGGATTTTCCTAGTACGAGCTTCTTCTTGATTGCTATAGAAATGTTTATTTGCTTCATTTATATTGGAAGCCATCAATTGATCACAAATCTACTAGGAAAAGCTAACAGGGCTCTGGTGTTTCCCGATGGATGGTTGAATCGACGTCAATATGCACATGTAGAATGAGTTTGATGGCATATATCCTAGAGAGCAGAATCGTTCGTCAATATCCTCTCTCTCTCCAACACAGTAGCATTCTCGTGTCTCGAGACCAGGAATATGCCACTGGGGTTTTGGACTACTATATTTCTTCATGAAGTACGTAGCCTCTTTGATCTCCTCATTTGCTTAACCTCCTCAAGTCCTTGCTCATCCTTGGGAATTATAATCGGACTTTCTTCCTTGACCTCAGTGTTGCTGTCGGTTATAGTAATCGTCTTCTTAGTCCTCTTGAGAGTGTGTTCTTGGGATGATGCCACCTCTATCTTGATCACAGTAGGCCTATCTTCCTCCTTCGCAGCTTGAGCCGCAAACTCTCTCAAGTCGGCTGTGAAGAGGACTGAATGGGCCCAACCGGCGTAAGATCCCCACAGGTTTCGGAAGTGATCTCCAACAGCATCGTATGTAGTCTTGTTGAGTGTCTTTACTTTTGACTTGCCGAAGTTGTAGTCCCTTTGAGCAATTTGCCAAACGTGGGTATCAACTGGGACTGCTTCTCCCCATCCAAGGCCCATCAAACATACGCAATCAGCAACCTTTGGTCCAACACCTTTCAGTGTCAAAAGTTGCTCGTGTGCTTCTTTGTAAGTGGCATGTTGATCTCTGGGTACCTGTGTTGAATTGAAGCCCGGATATTCAGGATTTCGAAGACTTTCCAGCCAGGTTTCGGGCTTCTCCTTGGCAACAATCATTGCTGTTTCAGCAATATATCTGGCCCGATAGCCAAATCCTAAAGTTCTGAGATGAGCTTCTACGCCATCACCAGTCAAAGCTTGGGGGGTTGGGAAGTCGTGGAAGGCTTCATCGCCGATATAGGCAATTAAAGGGCCGTAATGCAGGCACAACTTGTGCACCTGGTATGGTGTCAGCTTCTAAACGTGCATGGCTGCTTCTATAACTCACCATTTGCGATATGCGTGCAATGTTGTTGTTGCTGCTACATATGAAACCTATCAAAGTTTCCCAAGCATCTTGGTTCAGAATGCGAACACCTTGGAATTGCGGTGCCCTTTTCCGGAAGTTGGAATCAACCATTGACCATTGCTTATATAGAGATTCAAGGCCCGTGTCTAGATTGAAGTAATGGCGTAAAAGGGACTCTGTATCTTTGGGTTCTGACGTCGCAGGCTTAGGGGCTGGGTAGGTGACCCTGTAGTGCAAATGGGTGGAATCCTGCTTCAAATGAAGAAGTCTCCCATGTAAAGTGCAGGTCCTAGAAGAGTAAGAACTCCGAATGATATGCTATATCGGAAGTTGTGCTATCAACTTACCACTCATGATTGATCTTTTGCCATCTGAAGGACTGTCCACATCGCAATGTGGTATTGATGCAGAGTTCCTTCAAAGTGACAGGCAGCTTTTGCCATTCCGTTTTCCCTACAATAGACATTGAGATGGATAGAATAAATTCAGGCTCAATCTTTATACGAACCGAGATAAAAGCAAGATCAAATATAAAACTAATTGCTAGAGTGAGTTGAAACGATAGTCGCAACTCCTTGTCTTATGATGTAATTGGTTATAGGGAACTTCAGTGGCGTTCTGAATGCTTATTGCCCCTAAAAACTTCGTATCAAAGGGGATCGTCCTCGCATTACCTCAACAGCAAGTAGCTACCTATACTTGAGAGGATTGTGAATTTGAAAATGCCCAGAAGCATTACAAAATGTTCAAGGAGCCAAGGGTCTCTCTATTTCTGTCACTTTCTAATTACTCATATAAACATAGGCACTGTCTACTCCATAGCTGAGGTCTAATAAATCTACCTACCTGATAATCAAGAAGCTCCAAGGCAACCCTGTAGTGCTGAGTTTTTCGCAAAGTCGGGCCCAGTCGGATTTCACGCTAAGCCAGAGACTTACTAACGCTAGCGCCTCCTGGCAAAAAAAGCTCCAGCCTCGCGCGACGTCTACCAGCTCTTAGAAATTGGAATCTCGTTGCAGCTTGAATCAACGACGCCGCCTGCTAACCATTCACACTCAACAATTTCAGAGAGCCTGAATTATCTCTGAAGTCGCTTCTCAATACTGCCATTATGAACGGTGACAGTTACTCTTCCCGCGGTAAGTTTAGCCAGAGTTAGTGGCCTTATCGCGTCGCGTCGCTAACCCTTTCATCGCAGACGGGCGTCGGGGAGGACGAGATTATCCCGTAAGTGTACAATTTTACCTCTGACGCATGACTGAATCTAACATTACCCAGCCAAGAGGTGACAGAGATGATCGTCGAGACCGACACCGAGGAGACCGGGACCGCAGACGTTCTCGCTCGCCAGACCACCGGAGCCATCGACGAGGTGAGGGCGATGCCGATGCCTACTCTTCCAGCCGAAACCACCGTGATCGTGAGCGCGAGGATAGATACTCGGGCCGCGAGAGACGAGGTGGCGATCGTGAATGGGACCGCGACCGAGGATCTTCCCGTCGAGATGCCAGACGCGACGATGACGAACGACCGAGCAGGCGAGAGCGAGACCCGTACGATGATCGCCGTCGTGGAGGAGGCAGGGACCGACGTGAAGACAGATTCCCTGCGCCTCAGGAACGTCGAAGCGCAAGCCCACCGCCAAAGAAGCGAGAGCCAACTCCCGACCTGACAAATATCGTGTCTGTCCTCGAGCGCAAGCGTCGCCTGACGCAGTGGGATATCAAGCCTCCAGGCTATGACAACGTTACGGCCGAGCAAGCTAAGCTCTCGGGCATGTTTCCTCTTCCTGGTGCTCCTCGACAGCAACCCATGGACCCTAGCAAGCTCCAGGCTTTTATGAACCAGCCTGGGGGACAGGTCACAAGTGCTGGTCTCAAGGCGAGCAACTCTCGCCAGTCAAAGCGACTTTTGGTTTCTAGGATACCTCCTGGCACAAGCGAGGACGCGCTCATCTCATTCTTCAACCTTCAACTGAACGGGCTGAACGTCATCGACACCACAGATCCCTGCGTCTTGTGTCAATTCTCCAACGACCGGTCATTTGCCGTTATCGAGTTCAAGGACGCCCCGGAAACCACCGTTGCCCTGGCCCTGGACGGTATTTCTATGGAGGCCAGCGACGCTTCAAACGGCGTGGATGGAGGACACCGTGGTCTGGAGATTCGCCGGCCTCGCGACTACGTGGTACCTGCAGTGACCGAGGACGTTGCTTATGATCCTGAGGTCGTCTCGAACGTCGTTCCGGATACTGTCAACAAGCTCAGCATTACCAACATCCCGCCTTTCTTGACAGAGGAGCAGATCATTGAACTGCTTGCGAGTTTCGGCAAGCCGAAGGCCTTTGTCCTGGTCAAGGACAGAGGAACGGAAGAATCCAGAGTGAGTACATAGAGCTTTTCAAGGAGGAGAAAAAAAAATCTTTCTAACAATTGTAGGGTATTGCTTTTGCCGAGTACCAAGACCCTACTGTTTCCAACCCCACCGCTCTCGATACCCTCAATGGCATGGATATTGGAGGCAAGCAGATCAAAGTTAGCAAGGCCAGCATCGGTCCCACCCAAGTTGCCAACTTCGATGTTGGTATTACTGCTATTAGTGGCCTGGCTTCTCAGACTGCCAATGAGGTGGAGAGCAGCCGTGTGCTTCAGCTTCTCAATATGGTCACTGCTGAGGAGCTTCTGGACAATGATGATTACGAAGGTACATGGTTATATCCAGATATATGTGTTGTTGTTTTTTCTAACCGTGAGTTTAGAAATCTGTGAGGATGTCCGAGAAGAATGCTCCAAATATGGCAAAATTCTCGACGTCAAGGTTCCCAGACCTACAGGTGGCAGCAGGCAATCTGCTGGCGTGGGTAAGATCTTTGTCAAATACGAGCACACCGAGGATACAACAAAGGCCCTGCAGGCTCTTGCAGGACGCAAGTTTGCCGACAGAACTGTTGTGACGACATATTTCCCAGAGGTAGGTTCTTGGTTTTTCAGTTTCCATCTGCAGCTGCTAACAAGATGCGCAGGAGAACTTCGATGTTGGCGCGTGGTAAGATTATACTTAATACCGGTCCATTAAGACTAGACCCAGAAAGATATAACTACACTGGTATCTTGGCTACGTGGATTGAAGGGGCGGGAGTCTTCCATCGGTGTACGGGATCGTTTCAAATGAAAATGTAAAACAAAGGACATGACAAACAAGCATTAGGCTCATCAAATTACTACGTCTTGAGATGAAGCGACTTCCAAATTTCGACAAGGAGAGTTATTAGGCCCAGTGCTTACAATACAGCTGTGGCCTCACTTTATGTAGGCTAGGTATCACACAGGCACACATCATGTCGTACATAATCAAGTTTTCCTGTGATCGCAAGGTGAGTTACCGAATATAAAATATAAATTTTTAACATCTATCTAGTTGGTTTCGAATACAGGCGGGGTGCTGAAGAGATCTGTACTCTGTTAGTGTCGATATAGAACAGATAGTGCAAGCAAGCATTGTAAAAAGACCAGAGATCAGAAGTCCTGTTCATTCATTGAGCCCGAAGACTCTAACATAAGAGGTACCAGAAATAAAGTAAAAAGTGATTTATCATCATGTCGAGGTCGACAGAGGGAGGGTAGCAGTGAATGCAAAGAAGATGACTTACCACATGATTAGTAGACATTTCTCAAAGTCCAAGCAAGAAACTTTGGGTTGATATCGAACAGAGAAGAAAAACTTTGAACCGCGACAATAAGAAAAGATAGATTTGACCAAACGCGACATTGGCGCCGAGCTTGGACCAGCCACGTGATTTCAGCAAAAAATGCTGCCCTCAGCCATCAGCCAATCAGACGGTGCCACTCTGCCCTAACTAAGCGGTTTGAGGATTTTCCTCGCACACGAAACGAAACTTCCTCGAATCTCGAATCTTGGAAAGTTTCGCTCGCAACTCCGTAACTGATCCTTATCCAGCATCACCACGCCAAACCGACAAGATGGGCCGTCTTCACAGCAAGGGAAAGGGCATTTCTGCCTCCGCTCTCCCCTACTCTCGATCCCCCCCTTCGTGGTTGAAGACCACCCCCGAGCAGGTTGTTGAGCAGATTTCCAAGCTCGCCCGTAAGGGTGCCACTCCTTCTCAGATCGGTGTCATTCTCCGTGACTCTCACGGTATTGCCCAGGTCAAGCACGTCACTGGTAAGAATCGAGCGACTCGTCAAATGGAAAAATAGAGATCAAAAATTCTAACACAGAACCTAGGTAACCGAATTCTCCGAATTCTGAAGTCCAGCGGTACGATTCCCTAAACGAAATATGGATGTGACGGTCGAACGATACATCTATAATGGAGAAACACCATCTCTTTAATGCCTCTGTGCGGTTGAGACTGACAGAGTGATTTACAGGCCTCGCCCCCGAGCTCCCCGAGGATCTGTACATGCTTATCAAGAAGGTACGGAAGTCATGCTAGATTTTCTTATATGTTATGACAATCTGCTAACTCGCATACCAGGCTGTTGCCGTCCGAAAGCACCTCGAGCGCAACCGCAAGGACAAGGACTCCAAGTTCCGTCTCATTCTCATTGAGTCCCGAATTCACCGGTAGGCTCAATCAAGGCTCTCCTTCCGTTGTGCGCCAAACTAACCTGGAAACAGTCTGGCCCGTTACTACAAGACCGTCGGTGTCCTTCCCCCCACCTGGAAGTACGAGTCCGCTACTGCCAGCACCATCGTCGCTTAAGCGAACATAAAACGACGGCTAGCCAAGTTCGGATGGAAGTGATGGTTTCCCGGATCACGGAGTTAGGGACAAATTATGGAAAAAGCTTGCATTTAGAGCCATGATGCTCATGCGCCCTATCTGGGAGGACCGACAGCGAAGTCGACGGCTCAAATAGAAAGCTTTTCGACCGCTGCAAAACGCATGTATGCAATGGGGTATACTAAACCCAGTGACGATAAAATTCTTGAACCTGAACGCCATCTATGCCTGTCGCTACCAACTGCCTTGCTTCACACTGCATGCAATTTGATGTTCCGCAATCTACCCAGTTCCTTCCAGCTCCTTTGATTTTTGGATAAGATATTCTCCTAGTACGCGAAGAGGATCGTTTGGCCTGTGACACACTATTAGTTGCCATTGCCGGTGCATGAGTGCAGTCGAGACTTACTGATCTTTTGCCAACTGCTTCATACCCTCCAGCAACACTCCAGTGACCTTTGTGTTGAGATATCGTCGTGCCGAATCGCCATGTGGAGGAGCTTCGGCAGGTATGTTAAGGCCAGCGTCCGGATGAGCAGAAGCAGCTCTGGACCCTTGTGCTGGAGTCCCAGTTCGGGCGGGTGCTGGACTCGGCGCATGAGCGACTGGGGCGGGAGATGACTATGTGATATCAGCGAGATTGCTATTTAAAGACGGGAGACGAATAGCCGGGTCTGGTGGAGGAGGTTGGGTCTTCTGGCCAGCCAATGGAGTTCTTAGACATATTCTGAGGGGAGACCTTGTGAGAGAACATATAGGAAAAGCAAAGGACGTACTACAGGCTGGTCAGCAGGCGCATCAGACATTACAACATCTTTTTGAAGAGCTTCTGTTTGCGCCGGGAGTCCATTGGTGGAAGCGTCGGCCGATGTTGTGGTCTGCGGCGTCTCCACAGATGAATCGTTCTTGGGGGGTTCGTCTGCCATTTTGAACAGTAACAATCTATTCTATGTGTCGTAATTGGATCGATTGAAGAGCGTAGCTGAATGGAAAGAAAGTGGGATGGTAGGTATTCATTGAATCGCGCCGGTTGATTATCGGGCAATGGAACACAAGCGAAGCAAAGTGATATGCGCGGTCATGTGCTTTCGTGTTGCCTGGCCTTTGTCTTTCGCGTCTTCATTTTAGATATCTACTTAGTAGATAGTGCTGCTTCGACGACCCTTTTCATACCCTGGCGGTATTTTCTTATTTGTTTTGACATGTTTAAAGTCAAAACATGGACGCATTTGTAACAAGGCTCCCCAGGCCGCAAAGTCAGCTCCGTGGTCAAATTCGACCCGACTCTTTAGATCTACCAAACCAGGAGAGACCCTCCAAGCGAGCCAAACGACAGGGATCATCGGAATCAGACAGCGACCAGTCTCATGATTCTCACAACGAGACGCCTCTAAGGGAAAAGTTCGCCAGTAAGGCATCGGCAGAAGACGATGATCATCATATTGGAAATCCTCGGCCTACACACATAGAAAGCGCATTGCCTCCCGCTGTTGATGGCAAAGAGGCGATCAAAGAGTATGAGGCGATGAAGTCATCGCAAGTGACGGCTGAAGAAGATGACGACACGGCAGAAAAACCGAAGCCTCTTTGGATCAAAGGCCGGAGGTCCATCTATGTAGATGCTTTCAACCTCGCTCTCGATACTGTTTTAGACGAAGAATCTCATCTGTTTGATGAAAAGGAAAACGATATCTTCACACAGTGGAGGAGTCTAGGGTATGAGGCTCAATACCTGTATGTCCTCCTCTTGCCCGCGTCACAACCAACCACTCATTCTGAATCAGCTATGTCCGGCTGTTTCTTAGGAAAACTGCATGGTGGCATCGTCATAGTCGTCTTGATTATCATAGCGACGTTTCAAATATTGAAGCAGCCATAGGCATACTACAATCACCTCGTGCATTACCACACGATAGCACACCTCCAACGCAGAGCCCTGTCCATGGCATTGAACTTGAAGAGTCCAGACTGGGTGAGACGTTCACATTTGCAGATGCATCAAAGGAACACATTAATTCAATCGAAGAGGCTGCATCGCTGCTCAGCCTGGACGAGCTGAAAGATCTGGCAAAGGAAGCCAAGATACAAGGACGTAACAAATCGGAACTTACCCGCTCTCTTGTGCGAATGAGCAAGCAGCAGGCTGGGTTGATGTCCGTCGGTCTCAGCAGACACAACAGCCGTAACTCGCCTTGTGAGGACCATGGAAACAATGATGTGAAAGTAGTGGCCAGGGCGAAACTTCGACGGGAAGACTCGAACAGGGAGCAGCACTTTCTAACCAAAATACTTGCTATTCTTGGTCCTTGCATTCGATTATCACCACTGGCCTTCAAGCTTTTTGAGCGCGTACACCTGGTGTTCTACAGATCGACCGAGTGGACAGAGAAGTCTCTCACAACAATTATTCTCGCCAAAATTGAGCGGCGGCATTTTCCCGAATACATTGTCTGTCGAACGTCAACTATATTTGCATCGCGATTGCACTTGTTAGAATACGAAACCGCTATTCGCATGGAAACAGAAGTCGATAACTTGGAGTTCAGCAGCCCACCTGGACAGGAAGGTCTCAGAACGATGATTGGCATATTCGACAGAGTGTATCCCCGATGGCAGACGTTAGTCAAGGAAGAGCAGCAAAAGGAACAGACGGTATATGAGATGGGTGAAGGCACATACCTGAGACGATTCACACCAGGCCACTCTTATACAAGAATCGTTCACAAGGCAGCCCCGATATTCGGAAAGCTCAAGGAGCACCTCAAGGAACACAGTCTTCTTACCGAGCTTCTTGATCAGCGGTTATTCCACCCAGCCAGGCGGGGTGGCTGGTATCAGCGAAAAGCTCTCTTGGAAGAGCATTACATGCCCAGTTTGGACCCGAACCCTAAATTTACAGACCCCGAACAACAGAAGAAGCATTGGAAAAAGATAGCAGTCGCCACTTGTGAGGCTGGCCTACAAGATCCCGACTGTCATCTCATTTTTCATTACGACCTACAGAAACGCTTGGTCAAGCTTGAAAAGAAACTGCGCATTCCGCGCCGCTTGCAGCACGACTTTGGCCATGTGAACTTGGAAAAGCCCATCGAGCACACAATCGAAGGAATCCAGATCAAGAAGGATATTATAGCCAAACCCGGTCGCCAAGCGTCAACAAACACAATCTGGTTTGATGAGCTGGGCTCGCAAGAAGAGTGCAGTGTCGAAGAGATGTGTCTAAGCCAGTATCGATCAGAAGGATGGAAAGGGTATCACGCCGAGGGTGGAATTATCCGCACTCTGTTTGCGTACCTATTCTACGATATCCTATTCATTTACATTCCGAATGTTTTCCAGACCGCGTATCAAACATGCCCACTGGACCTACACACTGATGCTTTTTACCCGTCCAGAGCATCAGAGATTAACCACAGGCTTGTTGAAATTGCCAACGGAGAGGCGGCAAGGTTATTGCGCGAGGTCTGGGATAGAGAGCATGAGAAAAGGACCAGTGTGGTAGGCTTGAACTGGGATTTCGAGATTGGTGACCTCGTGGAGCTTGTTGAATGCTTCGAGGGCAGCGCTCTTGCGGCTGTATGCAAGGTGATGGCTCAAGAATACAGACAGCGGGGTGGAGGCATCCCGGATCTCATCTTGTGGCGTATTACAGATACACCAGAACAACAGACCAAGGAACCTGGAAAGGCAAAGGGAGACGTTATGTTCTCTGAGGTCAAGAGCGCGAACGATCGGCTCAGTGATACTCAACGACTCTGGATCCATGTTCTCACAGGAGCAGGGGTCAAGGTCGCGCTTTGCAACGCTGTAGCAAAGGAAGTGAGGGAGGGTTAGTGCCGTGATCAGGGATTTTGCACTCAGGCTCAATTCCTCGAAGGATCTTTGGTGACATCGTTGATCGAGTACATACAGCGTGAACAGGGCACCAAGGTTTCCAATAGACCGATATATGCATCTCGAACCTCCCGCTGCCCTGTAATCTTACAATGCGCTTCTAGCCTAGTCAAGCCACGGCAATTTGCTAGTTCTGGAAACACTATACGGACATAAGCAAGGAGGTGTCACGAACCACACTGTCATTGGATGCGTTTTGGTGTTTGAGCCAAAATTAGCAATCGCCAAAGCAGCTTGGAAACATGATCAGGGGGGCTTGTTCCACCCAGCAGCCTGGTCACAACGGTCTCAAACTCGTTTCTAATCTCAGACTTGGAGCTGAGGATCCCCTTCTGGTTTCAGATAGGCGGGAGGCGTCGATAAGGTGTCTTGTCGGTATGGTAGCCAATGGAACGACGGCAACGCAGACGGTGTGATGCGCAGGGTTGTCACATCACCACATGCGCATCTCGTCACTGGCGCTTTCGGCGGGTTGGACGGGCCATTGGCAGTTTGGGCTACTTCTCTAGGGCCTGTAGCCTCTACTCCACTGGTAGCTGGACACGATGCCATGAGGAACCAGTCTTGGAAAGAACGGAAGAGTACGCGGGGTAGCTCGGACGCTTTTTACCACTCGGACTCGTGCCATGGGCAATGATTATAGCGTTCCAAAGCCTTGGTCACCTGAATGACAATGTGATGAGGCTAAGTTAGGCGCGAAGAACACAAGCTTGTGTTCTCGGGCATGGGAATTTCACACGTGGATTTGTTGTTTCCAGTATAGTATGTGCAGCGCCAGTCTCTTGGTGACAAGACAGAAATTCCTAGTGGACAAGGCATCCAGAAGCACTCAAGGGCACGCCTACTCTGTACAGCTAGCGCGCTATATCCCTCGCAGTAGCTGGGTAGTATGCGCCAAACGCATCGGCAAGAGTAGAAACCAGAGCGAGAGGAGAGACAGACGCAGGCGCAGATACAGGCACAGGCACAGGCACAGATGGGGAAGAGACAGACGCACCTGAAGGCCAGACGGCACGACATGACACGACATATAGTGCAGGCATTACATTTCAACAGACGAAGAAAGGACGCTTCTGCATGCCGCCATGCTCCCAGTTCCCTTCAACTCAAAAAAAAGCCCAAGTCCTCACCAACACAAATCCCAATCGTCGACCCACAGTTCTGGGCGCTTAGCATGAATCCAATCATATCAACCAACGCTTGATGGTGGGTGATGGGCTCGCCCGCCCCGTCCAATAGCATGTTTGATTTCTCATGGCTCGGCGCTTACAAGTCCAGTTCATGGGGCTCCCAGGTCCCGCTTGGACCAGGGTGCTGGGTCGCCAGAGGATTGAAAGCATTCATGCCGCTTTTAAGTCTAAGTCTTTCTAGTGGTTCCAGGGGTGATGAGATATTAGGCCCCCCGGACCCAGCAGGGGGTGTGCCGGCATCCATCCGTTCTTTGAATCCAATTCAAAGCCTGGTTTCTCACTGTAATCATTACAGCAAGCAATACCGAGACCGTGATAGAAATATAGCACCACGGAGGCTTAAGACGCACAACAGTGGGGAGAATTACAACATGTCACGAGCAATTGTATGCCTTTTTCTGCCTTGTCTCTATTTGTGCTGGGCTGCATACGTCCCGCGCTCTGCGACCTCAAAACCGGCCCGGTGGAGTAGTCGATTCACGTCTTTGCAGCCCATCATAACAAAGACCGCGATCACGAAAAACAAAAACAAAGAAGCGATGTCCTCCATCGCGTCTCTCTTCTTCTGTTACTCACTTTAACGAACCTAGACAAAATGAACCTCCTCAACAGGACTTCCCAAGTTGATCTCTTATTAGGTAGTTATGGTTGGTGCCTACCTACATACTTCATCCCCCATGCAAAACCACTTTACAAGGAACAAGGGTTTACTCCTAGGACTAGAATAAAGGGCGACAATAAGGCAGGCAAGTGCGGGGCAGTGTTCTACAAGAGAAGCTTCGAGCTGGCGGCCTGCGAAACGGCCGTCCATGCGACCCAGATGGACATCGAGGGTATACCCGCTATGCGGCCTGTTTGACCTTCACAGATCCATATAAACAAACAAAAAAAATAATCAAAAAATAATCATTTTGAAGACAGAAACAAAAAAAACAATTCCCTCGAAAAGTTGAAGTTTGTGGCCAAGCCGTTCACAATTGGAGTCGCTCGGTTCAGTTGATTATGTACGTGCCAATCAGTCGGTCTCTATAGCCAACAGAACACAAATCACAGTCCGCGACAAAATTGGTGTTAAACAGCCCATGGCTTTGTGAATTCTTGGCTAAATGCGCTACCACGAGGCGTTTCTGTGCCCGGTACACGGGTCCACAACGCTCGAGGCGTTCCCTAACTCTCCCTTCCCTTTCACACAACCCCTGCTGGGAGTTCTACAATGCTGAGTAGCTCTGGCTGTCGACTACTTCCTAGTCGCTGATCTCCATCCCCTCTGCGCCCCCAGCCCCTTCCACATGTGTTGGTATCGTGCTTCTTGGTCGATGCTAAGCCCCCAGGGAAGAGCAACTCCAAACTGATAATGAAACTGTTAAAACGCCATCAAACTCCTCCAGTTATATCACCCAAGTAGCTCCGTGTCCTTTCATTTCCAGTTCAACTCCTTTCAAGGCGTATCAAATAAGTGTCAACAAGAGAATGGTTGAATGATAAGGGCGGCAGTTCTCGCCGCCAAGTGTCGAAGGCCTGCTCCAATGTTTGCCTTGTGCGTCCCGCTTCCTCGTCGTTTTTAGGTATGTTCTTAATCTCAATGCATGTCTAAACAAAAGAAATAGTCGTTATGTATTCGAAGGATCGTCAATAGTTGTGGGTCGGTTGAATATGTGATAGTGGTGAGTGTTCAGATGATGGGTAGAGGCCAAATGATTGCCGGCTCAGTAGGTCTATTCAACTTTGCGTCTCTTGCCCTTTGGTGCAGGTGCCATCCTAGGAGTGTATGTGACTGTTCTTGTCACCACCTCCCGGATGTGTCGTACGCTGGTCCGTGAAGACTTCTGCTTCTTTTCCAGTAGACGGGCTTTGAGAGCAGCATCCCAGTCAAACACTGATGAATGGACTGGCCTAGCACTAAACGGTGATCGAATAGTACTTGCACTCATCGGAGAGTCGATATTCGACACACTGGGACTTGGTGGCACCTTGAGGCTGGGGAAGCAGGCAGGGCCGGTGGGAGGTGCAGACATGGGCGTAGCGCAGGTGAAGGGACTGGGAGGCACCATGGGGGCAGTTGCTGGAGGAGTTGGGCGGCCTGATACTTTTGAGGTGATGCTTGAAGCGGATGATGAAGGGGGAGAAGCTTCACGCTTCAAGGAGGTGCTGGTCTCCTCGCTAGTCGCCGAATCCGGTAGAGAGTCCGGGGTTGTTAACCCGGAACTCGTAGCAGGAGAATTGAGAGCCATGGCTTTGGTGAGGAAATCTGTATAGGCCATAGGTGGGCTGATGGGGGTCTTGAGAAAATCCGGGTCAGGCTTGAAGTTGAACGAGACTGCCGAGATGGGGGTTGCCGAAGTGATCTCAGACGGAAAGGTAGCTGTGACGGGAGTAGTAAGCTTGCCCAGCTTTGGCTTGGTGTGAGGCATGTTGACAGTTTGCGTCGACGGTAGATATCGAAATTTAGGCTTATTATGGGCGAGTTGAATAAGTTTGAGCTTGGTTGAATATGTAGATATGAACCAGCAGCCAATCCCAAGCACTGGGAATTAAGAGTACAGGCAGATGGAAGCAGCGAGCGAACAGACTGACTGACTGACTGAAGAAAAAACGAAGGTCAGGGAGTTGGAGAGGGCAGCACCAGACGATTATAAGGAAAGGACTGCGTCAAGTGTTTGGCGCCGGAGGATGAAATTGGAAGAGGTGGGCGCTTGAAGAGAGGAAGGGGTGTGAAGCAGTTGGAACAATGTGGAGCTATGACGGATTACAAGGGTGAAGGGGTAGAGTTGGGAGGTGTGTGTTGAAGGAAACGACCCTAGCTGGATGTGTGGATATACGGGAAACAATCAGACGGGGCCGGGCGGAACAATCACCAAAGCAGCAACAACTTGAGAAATAGCAGCACACGACAGACAATAAGAGCAGCGACTGTGACGGCGCAACACAGCAGCTATAAACACATACGAAGGTGCTGAACAGGCTGAGAAACAGCGACAACTGCAACAAAGTCGACGCAAACAAACCAAGGAGGGGTACAGGGTTGTAGTTGAGCTTTGCTTTGTTTTACTTTGCTTTACTCTCCTCAATATGAGGCGAGCTGTTATGTGTATCCGGTGTCTCTCGTCGCCTGTATTGTATTGTGCGGTCTGCAAGAGTGCTACGCGAGGATGTGACTGCGTGATCGTCTTGGTGGGCAGCGGCGGTTGATGCAGTATGCTTAGCCATGTCACTCTATCTCTGCCAGTCTCTTTCCTGCGTGGAAACCGCCAATCGGCGGATGGATGGTGCGCTCTTCTGGTGACAGCGACATGTCAGGTTGGCTTGTGCCAGGCTCTAAGAACTAACTGGAAAGCGGCCATGACCAACTGGTGGTGTCCTGACAGAATGGCTGCGAGCCAACGGCTAGTTACAAACTGTGATGGAGATCTCGTGAACTTGCATCTTTTGTAACTCAATAGCACGGGTATTGAAGCGTCGTTAATGGACTTTTTGGCCGGCGGCTCAACAACTGGGATCCAGATGGTGGTTAGGAGGGAGGCGCTGTAATAATGGCTGTACTACTCTATTCTGTAAGTTGCTTGGGCCCAAAGGTTGATCGGGATTGGCTAGTTTTGGCAGTGATAGTCGCGTCAAAAGCAGCGGCAAAGGGCTACGCCTACTCGAGAGTAGAGGCAGGGGAGCAGGAGGCAACTTGATTCGACAAAGCCAGGGTCTGCGAGTTTAGTGTCTTGCTTTTTTTATTCTCGGATAGCCCCTGGTCGCCTGTCATCCTGGCCCATAAATCTCCTGTCAAAGACCTGTTTGGTCGCTGAAGCCGTTGCTGGCGCCGGGGATGGCTTCCACTGGCCCAGATGGATGGTGAGGAATGTGATTCGACCAAAGCCAAAAGGTCTGGGGAGGCTTTTGCGCAGCTTCTCGGGCTTTACGCAAACTTATCAGTGGTTTGGCTCACGGCGACTCAAAGTACCGAGCGAATAGGATCTCATCCATGGCCAATTCCACGATTATGACACCGATGAGGTAGGTTTGAAGCTGACGAGTAACGATCAATGCTTTGCTTTACAGTTTGCTTTTCCAATTTTTTATGAGGATGGTGCTTGTTCTTCTTCTCTTGCCAACGCTAAAATCAACTAGATACCTAGGTAGATGGAGGTAAGAAGAGGGGTTTTGGAGGGGAAGTGCGTCTCATTGTTGAGATGGCAACCCATCATTGGTTCAGGTCGCAACTGCCTCCATCCTTGATCTCGATCAGAATCTGAGTACTCAAAACTAGAAACTACGCCTGGTCGTTGATGCCATTGGACAAACTCTCTGGCAAATGGTACATGTGGTTGACCAACTCCAATTAGAGATCCCATTTGAAGCCGTCAACAACGACACATACCACCTACCTACCTAGAGGTAGGTAGGGGTAGGTAGGTACCTACTTAGATAGAATGCTAAATTGAGATGAGAATTGAATCGCCCAACCATGGAGCTTCACAATCCGATGAATTGCCACCAATCAACGGCAACTCGTTGACGACTTGCGATACAGCATCGAGGAGGACAATTGGTCCGTTCCAAACCATATACATTCTCTCTCAGTTTGTGCGCCACGTTTTGCAACACGACGCGCGCGCGCACAAGATAACTACTGTATAGAGTGGCGTCTTTCGAACCATGCATGGATTGACTTGGACAACTCCAGCGTTTACCAAGATTCCTATCGAGGTTGGCTTCTATCTCGCGGCCTGTTCTGGCGATACGCAAGACAAAAACATGGTGTACGAACGGAAGCTCTGCTGCAAGAAGCGCGCGTCAATGCGAGGCATACTTGTTGCAGCTGCCCTCTCTTCTTGTTGGATGGATTGGCCTAACTACCAAACGGCCACTAGGCCACCCAATGTTCAGACAGACAGAGTACGGGGAACAACACACCATTGGCTCGCGGGTCCTCCTATGATAGGCGCCATTGATATTGGTTGCTGAACTACTTGCTTGCAAGAACATCGTGAATCCACTTTGTGAACCTTTCTGATGGACACGACTTCCAGGAGTGGAATTGAGGACTTGCTTCTGGGTGAGTCTAGGCCTGGCCCGCCCAGCGCATCATCAAACATAGAGAACATGCAGAGTTAACCACTGATTGCGGGAGCCCATGATGCATCCGTATCATTGCTGTTGTTTCCTATGCCGCGCGCTCAGCAACTTCCATACTCAACATGAGTCCACCGATCGTGGGCATTTTTGGAGAGATGTTGATGTTGTGTAACGTTACCCAAAATAGATTCCAACATGAGATAGGCGACTATTCCATCGGATTGGTTGAAGGACGGGAAATCAGAAGCTGTTACCTCGTAAATCATGTATGCATAGATGATAGTCAGAGCTGTTTACTACTTTCATGAAACCTGTCCTACACGGGATTTATATCATCTCTAAAAGATTAACAGTGCCATTCATGATGCACATAGTGACGGAGAAGATAAGGTGTTGGTAAATGGAAATGATTGTGATCTTGTTTCTGGCACAAGACTCGCCTGTCCCATACTCACCAATCGTGTTGTTCAGACCGGCAAGCAAGCACGTGAAAGACTCTCTAAGTGGTCTCGAAGATGACTGGCAGAGTTACCATATCTAACTGTAGTCATAATACTGATACAAAGCATGGACGGTAGCTGCATGGCGTTACTGGTGCATCGTGCTGACGATCAGCAGGCGACAGTCTTTGTTCCAGGTCCAACGCTGGCATGCCCAAAGTGTTACACAGCGTGGGAGACGTTATTCATCTCAACAAGAAATTTCATGTCGTCCTCAATTATTATTTGGCTTAGCATGTCATCTTTTGAAATGAAAAAGAGATGCCCATAGCAGCAATAACCAAGAAGTACAACAGTAGTAATATCCTCAATAAAACCCCAAGAAAGCCGAATATCCACTGCAATATCCTACTCAGTGTAAGGGAGGAATTACGGAGAGAAATGCCATGTCGTCTTTTGGTTTCACGACACCTCAACTTGGACTTGCAGGACTTTTGGTGGTTGTACGTGGTTTTTAAAGCCTAATCCTAACTCGTCCCCTGATTACTCTGTAGCCAAAAGTCATAATTCTGTAGAGTTCATGCGGCAACGTTATTTTCATACGTACAAAATGCCTGTCTGCTCATCGAAACTACCTATATAGAATGAAAAGGATGGATGAGGAAAAGATTAATAATTTATGGCATTACTAACTACAGGTTAACTACTAGGTACATAGGTAGGTACCTAGGTAGTAAGCTGCTAAGGCATCAAAATGATGACCGAGACAGCGCCACAATGGAATCTGAAGCCACAGACCACCCGGCCACGCCTGGCAACCGCGCCTTTCCCTGTTTGTTTTGCTCCCTTATTAGTAGGTACCTGTTATGCAAAGCGAAAGGAAGCCCAACAGCCAGCTCATTCATGTCTCAGCATCTGATAACTATCCCTTGGTACCGACCTGACCTACCTAACATAAGCCCTGTCGCAGTTGTCTCTAAGCTGGAGCCTGGATGGAGCCTTGGGCCTTGGTCGTCGCCTACCCACATTAAATCATCAGCCGCGACTCTGGACTCTGCTGCCTTCCACGGCGTAATCGCGCCTTCCGATCCATCTCCCCCACCGTACCGTCCCGTCTACCCGCGCTACCTAAGGTTGATGCCCGGTCGGACAGCCCGGTTAACTGATGACTGAGGTAACTTTTGATCGCATAATAATCCTGAACTTGTTCAAAGCTAATGAACTTGTTTTCACCTTTTTCTTTCAAATCCAAAACAAGCTCGCCACTCTCTTTACGCCTTGTCACTATCCAGCAATAAATCGTACAAAACGGCTGTATAGAGGTACTCCGTGTTACACAGCACTCAACCTCAAGACAGGAGTGTCGTGTTGACCCAGATCAACTAGCGTTTTCCTGTCTATCCCCGATTTAACGACCCTGGCTCCGTCATAGGCACCCCTCTTGGCCTCACTTGACTCTCTGACCCGACCCTCCGTTACAACTCATTACAGTGCCTACATACCAGATCCAAAGTACTGCACCAACGCTCTCGCAGTACAGCACTTTCACTGGACCCAGGCCAGGCTACGTACTGCCTACCTACTACCACCTAACACCTGCTGCTGTTAGTCACCCGCCATCAAACGCCAACGCCACCTTCGATTTCTGCTCCTTATCCTCAGACATACTTTCCATCCTTGGTCTTCCCTCCATATCTCCCTTAAACCGCCACGATTCCCCCCACCACGAGGAAGCGAAAGGCTGCTGAGGCGACGATTACCTCTGCCAACAGAGACGAAGTACCCAACAAGAGAGTCATCGCCTCAGCTGCCTTCTCCGAAGACAATCACGCGCTGCCTCCAACTCCAATAACCACTGTTAGCAACCCCATGGATTCTGACGAAGAATACATGTCGGCTCTCTCGACCGACGACGAGATAATGCAAGACGACAGCGGCGACGAGATTTCAGCAGGAGATGGTACGATTTTCGATACCACAGACAGCCCCTCATACCCCATCATGACAGTTAACTGACAACCGTGACATCACAGACTTTGACGATGAAGAGTTCGACGAGCCTGATCCCGATTTTGGCCTTGCCAAAGACGTCGAAAAGAAAAAGAGAGCTGCTCACGTAGTGTCCTACAAAGTTTACGAACCGAACGATATTCAAAGCCAACAAGATGACATGATTGGCGAAGTCAATATGATTCTAGACATGCAGAAGGAGGATGCTGCTATTCTACTCCGCCACTTCCGATGGAACAAGGAACGTTTACTAGAAGATTACATGGACAGACCAGAAAAGGTTATGGAAGCTGCTGGATTGAGCAGCACCACGTCCAGCTCACCAAAGCTGGAAGTCATCCCTGGTTTCGTATGTGACATATGCTGTGAGGATGATGATGGCCTCGAGTCGTTTGCCATGAAATGTGGTCATCGCTACTGCGTGGACTGCTATCGTCACTACTTAACACAGAAGATCCGTGAGGAAGGCGAGGCTGCTAGGATCCAGTGTCCCTCTGACGGATGCGGTCGCATTCTCGACTCGGCCTCGCTCGATGTTCTCGTTACACCGGCGCTGGCGGGCCGATACCAAGAGCTTCTCAACAGAACATACGTCGAAGACAAGGACAACTTTAAGTGGTGTCCTGCCCCAGACTGTCCCAACGCCTTAGAATGCGGCGTAAAGAAGAAGGATCTGGGTAAGATTGTTCCCACTGTCGAATGTCGATGCGGTTACAGGTTCTGCTTTGGCTGTCCTAACCCAGACCATCAACCGGCCCCTTGTGATTTGGTCAAGAAATGGTTGAAAAAGTGTGCCGACGACTCAGAAACCGCCAACTGGATCTCGGCCAATACTAAGGAATGCCCAAAGTGTAACTCGACCATTGAGAAAAACGGAGGCTGCAACCATATGACATGTCGAAAGTGCAAGTACGAATTCTGTTGGATGTGTATGGGACTCTGGTCTGAGCATGGAACCAGCTGGTACAATTGTAACAGATACGAGGAGAAGAGCGGTTCTGAGGCTCGTGATGCCCAGGCAAAATCCCGGACGTCCCTTGAGCGTTACCTACACTATTACAATCGCTACGCCAACCACGAACAATCGGCGAAACTTGACAAGGATATCGCCCAGAAAACCGAAAAGAAGATGGTCCAGCTTCAGAGTGCTTCAGGCATGTCCTGGATTGAAGTCCAGTACCTTAATTCGGCATCTCAGGCTCTTCAAACCTGCCGCCAAACCCTCAAGTGGACATACGCCTTTGCCTTCTATCTTGCCAGAAACAACCTGACAGAGATTTTCGAGGATAACCAAAAGGATCTTGAGATGGCCGTGGAGAACTTGTCTGAAATGTTCGAGAAGCCCATTACAGAATTATCCGATCCTAAACTCAAAGTTGATATTATGGACAAAACATCATACTGCAACAAGCGTCGCGTCATTCTCCTTGAGGATACGGCCGAGAACCTGGCAAATGGTACTGTACTCACCCGAATCTCACCATGCGCTTCTACCCTTTCCTTACTTCCTCACATTTTACTGACTTATGTGCGTCTAGGTGAATGGAACTTTAACGCAGACCTTTTGGCCACCACTACCTCTGCGCCTGTTCATCGCCGCTGAAGTGTGGATGCAAAGTAATACGATTTTCATCGGAATTTTGGGTTCTTGTCAAGCAAAAACAACGGGAACTTATGATCTGATATATCAGCCATTGCCGCTTCGTCAGTGTGTGGCCACGATGACTGACCCGTCAACCATATTACTTGTGTTTTCCACGAGTATGCGCTCGGGCAATCCTGGTATGCAGCATCTGGTCAGGTCATACGGATTTACGTTCTATCCTGCTATATGACTTCCTATGCATTTATCCGATTGCCCTGATCCTGCACCACTTGTCTCGACTTACTGTTTCCTACGTTTTCCTTATCGCCAGTCCTCATCTTCTGCTGCTTTAGAAGATGAGACAAGCATGAACCCTTGGCGTTGGCTCGTTGTTGGAGGTATTGGCACGGAGCAGGGGGATTTGGTATCTTAGTTGAGCTGCTGGAGCTAGGAAGAACTCGGTTTATAGACTTGTTACGGCATGTTGTTTCCAGCGGTTCAGGATATGGGTTATAATATTCAATAAGCGGGTGCGTAAATGAGAACTGCAATTACATATAGGCTCTTCCTTCAGATGTTGAGATTGACTACAGTGTTGCACATTGCTGCACATGTAATCCAGAAGACTAAATTCTGAACTGTGTGTTTCTTATAAGTATTGAAGGTTTCAGATGCGGTTTTTGAAGTCGAAGACCGAAGTCTAACATTTTATTTCTTAAAAATATACGAATGTCAGTCAATCATGATCACTAGCTATGACACCTCTGCACTTGAGTCCAAGTTAGGTTTATTCTAACTAGAACATGGGAGGCAAGATAATACTGCCAAAAAACGCCTATCTGATATTCTACCTAATCCCTTCCGAGGTTTCTTCCATAGTTCAATACACACTAGTTCCACAAGACTCCAGTTCTATCCATATTCTGATCCTTTCATACAGCTCAGCAAATCGTGCCACAACCACATGATGAAAAAAGGGGGCTAAAAGCAAAAAGAGAGAAAACGAAGGGGAAAACGCCTGGTCAATGCTATCATTAGAACAATTCTCGACTCAAGCAGCTGGCAAGCTGCAAAGCTAAATGATTGAAGCAAAACCCAGATTTTATGCGAATGCAAAGCGTGAAAGGTTAAGCTTCTTAGGCGGAAGGTCAATTTCGTCGTCTTCATCTTCCTCGTCACTATCGGGGATGATTTGGTCTTCACTCCCACATTTATTGAGGTCTGCGACCTCGTCCAGGTTGACCTTAGGTAAGGGCACAAAAGCCGGATTGACGGGCACACCCGAGAGGAATTGTCTGTCAAGGCTGTTGCGGGGTTTAGGCAGCTTGGGTGACATTGGCGCGTTCATAGCACGAGCACCCAGACGTTGCAAGGGTGTCATACGAGAAGCAGCCGTCGACGGTGCCGTGGAAGGGGTGCAAGCTGTACTAAAGACAGAAGAGCGTTGCGACGTAGTCGAAGCAGGCGTTTCTGTCGGTTTGGAATAAGAAAACTTCCGGATATCCGGCCGAGCAGGAGTGAAAGAGGTTCGTGGCAGAGACATGGCAGACGAAGGTGGAGGCATAGAGTCGTCGAATGATGACAACGGAGTCTCGTCGTCCTTTATGAACGAGAGCTGGCTCTCACTTTCCACAGTTGTCAAAGTCTCTTGACTGTCCTTTTCCACAAATACCGAAATGCCGTGCTTAGTCTTATCAGAGGGCTTCCAACCGTCAAAGTCGGGCAACGTCATAAGTGCCTCATCGAGCGAATCGTCGGACAGGAGATAAACGTCGCTCTTCGTCCGCCTTGGACTCCTCCGTGGCTTAGACTCTGGGAAAAACTTACTCTTCTGTGGCGGTAAGGCTTCATCAGGTCCCGTTCCATTATCCTCACATAAGCGCGCCTTCTTGGGCGGTCGATTGGCGGGATCACTTGATGGCACAGCAGAGGAGTAGGACTTGGTGCCCATAGAAGACGTACGCCTTGTGGCGGTGGCAGTATCGGTGAAACTGTTGAGGTTGGAGACGGGCTCAGTACGACGCCGGTGAAGTCTTGGCGATGTACGTGTATGATTGGCCTCTCGTCTTCGTGAGTCGCTTAGTACGGGTCGAGTAGTTTCGTCCAAGTATGGTCTGGGAAGCGGGAAAACACGAGGTACTAAGCCTCCTCCGGTGATTTGCAAAACCCTCTGAGGCTCGACTTCGAAGCAATTGGGGTCCATCTCACCCATGGGTATGCGGCTGTGCCCTCTGAAGTAAGAGCTGATGGGTTTCATAGTAGGCGGGGGTTGGTCCACGGCACCAGTCACCAGCTGCGAATGCCTTCTCTTCGAGGGTGTCGTTGTGGTGCTGATGATCATGTTCTTCGTGATAGGGTTCATATCGCCTCTGGCGATGGCGCGAGCCGTCTCAGGCTCTACAAATGCACCGATAAAGGGCATCTCCTCCGCAGTCCGTGTTCCGTCCAGGTCTGTCAGGTGAACTAGCTCGCGTTTGGCAGGACAAAACACCCACTGGTGCAAGAATGTCAGTTCAGCCTGGTAGAACTGCGTCAGGTAATTTTCCGACACCCGCTTGCCTTGAAGTTGAACCATGCGCACTATTCTCTCCGGGACTTTAGTTTTGCGAAGCATACGATATGCTGTCTTCAACCCCACGCCTGGTAGCCCAGCAAGGTAATCACATCCGCTGAAAATGGCCATTCGCCGAAATTCCGTATCAGACCAGCCAGTCAATGAGACTTCCCGGCAGGCGCAAAAGTCCTTGCGGTTGATCTCGAAGCAGTTGCCATACTGGTCCAGCTTGGTCAGAAGCTTCTTGGCGCCGAAAACCAGGAGGTCCGAGTCGTCGGAGATGATGCCGTTGATAAGGCCCTGTCGTTCAAGGTACACGAGCTGTGCATCGGCTTCGTAAGGGGCGACAACGTAAGGGATATCGAGCTTCTTGAGGATTTGAATGAGAGCCGATGCCATTTCGGGGGTGATGTCGATGCATTTTTGAAATTCTTGCGTAGCCTGCGCAGGCTTTCCAGCTCGCAATAGTTCCATTGCCGCCTTCTTTTTCTCATCTCTTTTCTTTGCTCGGGAATCTTCGGTGGCGGCTTTGCTGGGAAGAAAGTCACCGTCGAAAACCATATATGGTGTTATACCAAAATGACGAAGCATGCGAACACGAGTCATTGCAGCATTCAGGTACCTGTTGATGCGTCAATACGATTTGTTAGCATACATGGGGCATGTGTGAACTGACTTCTCGGTTGGCTTATCTTGACCAAGCTCCAGGGCACAGCAATAGGCGGCACGATGGAGCCAGCCATACGCGTCGACACCGAACGTCTGGCCATGATACTTTTTAAGCGTAGTCGGCTTCTGAATTGACTTGAGAAGGGGGAGAAGTCCTTGTCAAAAGGTTAGTATCACAAAAAGGGAGGGCTCGAGTTATATATCAAGTCATACCAGATACACCCATATTGAATGATGAGCCGCGTCAAAGACGGTGGCGACAAGAGATCGTTGAGCTTTACACTCGCTGCCCCAGAAGGGACTTGGGCAGCTTCAAGCCAACAGAAACTTTAATTGCATATGTCACCAATCGAACATGGAGATAGGCTGTGATAAGATCTGTTGTGCTGTAGTTTGCAGACGCGTCGAAAGGTTGACATGCGCGTAGTGCAGGATCGTGCAGCAGGGGTTGAATATCGATGGTGATACTGTTTAGACTGACAGACCAGGGGAGAGTGTACACAGGAAGAGCCAGAGTCAAGCAATTCGGTAAGCAAATACACGGTCGACAATCTCGTCGGAAGGCACGAGGTGAGGTCCAAGGCCAGAATTTTGGTTTGAAGTCGAAACGTCCTAAAGCGGGAGAGATATTTTGGCTAACCACAGATGATGGTCCCGTCAGCACCGAGGTAGGTACTAGACGCAGTACGTAGGAGGCGAGGCACCTAATTTAGAGTGCCTACCTAGATTCCCCTCCAATGGATCCACTCGTTAGAACGCGGCCCCCTGGAAATTGCAGCTTTTAATGAATGGCATTAGGCGCCTTGATAGGCGCGATACTCCATTCCATGAACTACTGTAGACCCCTGGAAAGTTAGTTCCCGCTGCTCCTCTAGCAACTTGAGATCCACAACTAAAGATTTTATCTTGACCTGACAGCACCAGGTGAAATCCCAACTTGTAGTTATATGTAACTGAAAAGAGAACATACTGCATAAGAGGTAGAACTTGATGTACTGTATTCAAATATTATGCTACCACAAAATCATGGTTCTAAATAAGAGGAAGTTTTTACTATAAGAACATATCATGGTGTAATGTCCGCTACGTCAGGTTTCTATCACCACGTCGTGATGTACTTGTTAATCGTCAACATCCCGATGGACTTGTTGATGGTAAGAAGTACCTGCCAATGACACAGAGACATGTCTATCAACTCTGTCATAAATAAATAATATTTGCTCGGTTGATCTGATAGAGTTGATGATGGCAAAGTAAGAATCCTTCTTTAACCGACATATATCCGCCACCTTATTGGCTCCATGCTCCTTTGCAACTGTAGTGGGTGGAGTCACTAATGCTTCCAGACCAGAAGAAAAAATCCTTGCCAGTCACAATAACGACAGTTCATTTCAGAAAGAAAAGAAAGAAAAAAAAAACAGCCTGCAGCTCTTCATCGTTGTCGCCGAGGAAGAAATCCATAAATATTCAATATGCCTACCACGCTTCACAAGACGCGCAAGCAAATCTCAAAAAAGAGAAATGGCGTCGTTAACGCCCTTCACGAAAAGTCTAGAGACTCCATGCGTCTTCACAAGGCCGGTGTAAGAGATCAGCGTATTGAGAAGCTCGCTGCGGCAAGAGGCAAAAAGGAGCAACCACTTGGTAAGTTACACTCGGTTCACCCATCTGATTTATATAGTACCTTAGTACCTATCTAACACAACGTCAGTTGATCGAGTTGCTTTCTTTCAGCAAGCCCTGCGTGTTAGAGACAGAGAAAGCATGGGCGCCCCAGAGCTCGAAGAAGTTCAACGCATGATTCACAAGTGAGTGTAAGCATCAATGACCTTTTAGATACAGAATCACTGACTATGGTGACAGTTTCGTTCACCAGCACGATGAAGAGTACGATACAGTTAAAAAGACCCGCCGTCCCGGTCGACCTGCGAGTGTCAAGGAGGACCTTCTCAAAGCCAAGATTAACCTCCTCGAGGAAGAGTACAAGGGTGGATTCAGTAATTCAACGTGGTCTCGCGGTGCAAGTCAAGTCACTGACATAATCAATAGTTATACCTGATCTCTTGGACAGTCACAATGTCAATGTTCTTCTCCTTTGGGAGGGTTCTTGGTCATATCTCACTCAACTAAAATGGATCAAGGTCAACAGCGAAGGTCAGGTTCGGTCTACAGCCTTCCCTTCGGGCGGCACAAACTGAGTACTCTGCACGGGGGGAAGAATGCCTTGATGAAAGACAACGAGCACCATTTGGCAGGTCTACTTGTGCCTCAACAAACTCGGTCACTCACATATTACCTCGGGACCGCTTGGGCGCTAATGGGCCGAGAGTGACAGGATCTTTGGCTATCCAGATCACGGTTCCAGGGACCATACAGCGAGATTCCAATTTTTTAATTTTTTTTTTAGCTATGACGGACCGCCCTGGCAGCATTAACCACATGGCGAGTTTTCAAAATAGCTGACGTGAGTTACGGAATACCAAACTTGCCATGGCACGTCTGCAGTTATACTGAGCGGAAACAGTGCTTTCAAATGCAATTTCGGAAAGCCAAGAAGGGCAGATATGTAACATTTGTGATAGCTGTTCTGGCCATTGATCGGTTGGAATTCCACGTTACGGGGATGCTGTCTGATAGTGTACAAAGAGCTTTCCCTCAAAACCCACACATACACTATATTAATGAGATACGAATTCGAAACACTTGTGCACTCATCTCATTCCAAAAATCTCATCCCAACAAACTTTTCCTTATAATTGAACCACTGAAGCTTTTCTCTTCGCCACGTGATAGTGATGCCCCGCTTTGGCCCGAAAGATCGTCCAGTCTGGGTACAGTACTGTAAATTGTTAGCTGAGCCCGCCGGGAACTTGTCGTCCCCCAAAAATTTCGAGACCAAGCTTTACTTTGGAAGCTTCTATCGCTGTCTGTACCACCGTCACTTGATTCCAGTTCCCACAACAATACCTTATTTTTATTTATTCCTTCATATACACCTCCCCTCCTATTACAACACTCATCCTATAATCTAATCATCACGATGTTCTCTGCCCGCACCGTTGCCCGATCGGCGCCCCGCGTCGTCTCCCGCTTCTCCGGCGCCGCTCTGCGACAAACCGCCCGTCCCAGCACCTTCATCAAGGCCTCTTCGGCCTTGCGACCTGCCCAGGCTACTTTCTCTACCACCGTCTTCCGAAAGGCCGCCGAGAACGATGGCGAGCTTCTGGCCAAGCTCGAGAGCGAGATCAAGATCGAGGAGGACATGAAGGCCGATGAGCAGGACCCTGCCAGCATCAAGGACTTCCTTAACAACAGCGCCTTTGAGCTCATCGACACTCCCGGTCAGGAGGTTGTTAAGCTGGTCCGCAACTTTGGCGAGGAGAAGTGAGTTTTTGCAATCGCAATTGGCCTTGGTGGAGACTGTGACTAACACCAATTCTAGGATCACCATCAGCTTCTCTATTGCTGATATCACCAGCTACGACCCTTACGCTGAGGAGAACGGCCTCGAGGAGGAAGGTTTTGAGGACGAGGGTGCCCAGGGAAGCCAGCGCAACGCCCGTGCCAACGAGGAGCTTGAGGAGGAGCTCGATGAGGAGGCCGAGGATGAGAACGCTGCCCCTATCAACCTGTCCATTGTCGTCGAGAAGCCTGGCAAGACATCTGGCGCCCTCAACATTGATGCCACTGCTCAGGATGGCCACATTGTCGTCGAGAACCTCTTCTACTACGACGACGCCAAGGTCGCCAAGGTTGAGTCCCCCGAGGCCGCTCAGAAGCGCGCTGATGTCTATCCCGGACCTCCCTTCGGCAGCCTCGATGACGACCTCCAGGTCCTCATGGAGCGCTTCCTCGAGGAGCGTGGCATCACTCAGGCCCTTGCTATCTTTGTCCCCGACTACGTCGATGTCAAGGAGCAGCGTGAGTACACTCGATGGTTGAACAACGTCAAGGCTTTTATCGACGCCTAAGTTTTTGATCGGGTTGGGATAATGAAAAGTTTTTCACAAGAGGGAAGAGCAGAGGAGTCGTCGGTTAAGAAACAATGTGTAAAAAATAGGAATTGCCACTCTTGTTGTACTATAGTATAGGATCCATCGAGATCAAATGCATGTTAAGATATGTGTAACGATATCATGTTGACTCTGTTTTGCATGCCCTTTTACTATGTGACGACGTGAATATCGGGACTCAGTTAACAGCACTTTGACATGAATTGGCAGCGTGGCTGACGAATGTGAATTGTGATGAGAATCTTGCTATCTAATTCAGCAATAATCACAAGCCTCAAAAACTCCCACAACTCCAAGTAACGAGTGCGCAAGCCCGCCATGCATCCACCATCTCGGGGTCTATCAACCTCTGGTACAAGGACCATCCCCGTGCAACCCTCTGGCGCAATAAAACTCTATCCCAATAGTGTCATTCTGACACGGAGAAAGTCCAGGAGAAACCAACTTCGTATAAAAATTCCAACGATTGAACCACGCGAATCCTTTCGATCGTCCATGGGTGGAGATCAAGACCGCCTCTAAGCCACGATACAATTCAAACCTTGACAATTACCTGTGGTAAAGGGGTTGTTTTACATAACGCCCTCGAGCGACCACTCACCCTTCTGGGCTCTGTCGAGGACCTCTCGACCCTTGTCGGTCAGGTCGGGCTTGCCGTCGTTACCTGTGACGTGCTTGAAGAACACAGGTTGCCATGTCTCCTTATTGGCTTCGCGTTGACGGGCCTTCTCGCGTTGAGCTTCTTCCAACTCGACCTTCACCTGCGTAGCTTTGCTAAATTGCTTGGCATGGATAGCATCTGTGACACCACCCCATAAGGTCAAGGACTCGTTGGGCAGCTGCTTCTCTTTGGGAGGAACGATCTTTGGTGCAACGCTAAGGGGTCCAATATCAATGATGACAAACTGCTCCTCGACGGGGACGGATTTCTATTATCGATCAGTTTTGTCGAATTTCCAAATACACTTTTGGCACTTACGACCGGTCGAGGGCCGAGGGTGAAAACGACCCTTTCCTTCCATGGCCCACTCAGACGAGCGAGAACATCCTCGTCAGGGACATCCTGTACTCGTGACTTGTCATCGTTCTCAGGGTCATACTTGAAAATAACACCGTCGATCTTGTTGGTTGTGCGTCCCAGCCAACCTTCCTCCACATAGTGCAGAATAGCCTTGATCTTGGTCTTGGGACAAGTAATGTAAGCGAACTCGCTGACTGAGACGCTCAAAGCCCCACGGAGCAGACCACCCAAATGCGCCGCAGGGTGAGTAAGTTGGTAGGTCTCACCATCACGCTTGTCGAGGGTGATGAAGATACCCATGTTGTGTTCACCAGGGAGGACCTTGACAGAGGTACCTGTGAACTTGGCGGTGATCTGATCGAAGCCTCGGGCAGTGATGCCCTTCTCAGGGCATGTGACGTTGAAAGCGCTCACAGGAGGGTGATGCGATGTCTGTTCAGTGAGATAGGAAACACGGACGAGCTTGTCGTCTGTTGTAGTGCCATGTTGAGGCACAGAAAGTGAGAGGTTGGAGTTGTTCTTGCTGCTCTTAGCTGATGCCTTCAAAGCTGAAAGTCCGCCCTTGGTGCTGCCTTTCTCTTGTTTGAGGTTGGCTGTGTCGATTTTCGGGGCGTTGTCTTCGGTTTCCCAATTGCACTACACCCCAGTTAGCATCTACACCACTACAACTGTCACTTGTTCCCCCGTCTATGCGTGAAAGCTTGGCAAAAATCACGTACCCTAAAGAATTCACCAAGGCATGAGTTGTAAGGCTTGCATGGCCTTCCCTTGGCGTATTTCAGATCCTTGGTCAACCAGAAACGCACGACCTCGAGCATGCGATCGAGAGGTTCGTCAGAGGTGCCCATGGCAACGAAGGCATTGGGGGCATCGATATAGGTCCAGTATTCCAGGTTCGGGGTGGGCTCGAGCAACTGCGACGGCAGCGAGAATCTAACTGCTGCAAGGTCCGAAACGCCGATGAACCTATCATTTTAATGAGCGGTCAGCATTGGAAACCAAGGAATAGTATCTCCCATCATCAATATCGCAAGGCCAACAGTTGATCTGGCGGTGCTTGCATCGCTTACTCCGTGGTGTACAGAGCGGAGTCGGCATCCGATTTCGCTCGCTAGGGCGGTCCCTGTCCCCCCCCAATAGAGCGGTGGAAGCCATCGCAGAATGGCACTGTCGCCGACAAAAGGTGGTGAGTCTCTTACTTCTTCAAGATACCCAGAAATGTTCGCAACTTAGAGGTATCGCTCTGCTGCTCGTCAGGCGCATCGACCGTGGGTGGCGGTGTCGATGACGACATGGTTGCTGATAAGCTTGGCTTGGAGAAAGAAGATGCTGAGTGCGGTGATGAACGATGTTATGAATAGTGCTTCAGTCGTGAAGCTCGACGACACGTAACAGGTGATTGATGCGACCGAAGTTGTAAAAGCCCGCAAACAAAGGAAAACGGAGTGAAGAAATAATCCTTGAGGACGTAGGTAAGTTTCGGAGGTGGGATGGAGGGAGGGAAAAAATAAAGTGAGCCTTTGGGTTGCAGACTGAGTCGCAAAAGTCAAGAAAGGAAGCGGGCGGTGGTGGTGACGTTTGTTTGGCGGGGTGGGTTTCTGGGTTCTCGGCTCTGGGCTCTGCAAGCTGGAGGGACAAAATGTTAGGGGCTGTTAGACAAGGTTGAACGGCTCGAGGTACCTGGCTTGACAGCCTGTCCATGCGCATATAACAGGTACCGCGCGTCCTGCCGTACTTAGGTGCCTGGTATACTAGGTAGGTAGAGGTCTTGGTCCAGACGGCTAACTAGAGCCTAGAGATCCATCTATTGGAACGTGCGTCGACGGCTTCGGATTGGCGGGGTGCAAAGACAGAGTGGTAGTGTGGTCCAATTACAGTTCCTAGAAGAGACTATTATCTGGAGTATGTAGAAACTGTATGCCCATCATCTTCTACCTAGGTGGTAGGTAAGTAAGTCGCTAGTTAGGTATGTCCTTGAATCTGCTGTAGATTGCATATAGCATGTTCTCTGCTTAGATTTGTGCTACTTCAGAGTGAAGCCACGGCATATGATCGGCGCATGGATGCTGTTCAACTACCATTGGGAGGAGCGATGCACCCTTTCATCGTGCCTGGGTAGGCTGCTTCATCCCATTAGTAGCTCCAAACCTAGTTAAACCAATCATCAGCGCACATGGTCATTTCAACTTATCCCTTGGACCATTCATGACCTAGTTGCGTTTGGAGGAGACACTGCGTTGCTTTCCAAAATGTAACTATAAATCCAAACACTCGCCAAACAACGTATGCACGAGGTGTTGTTGAGCTAGATAAATGTTGTCGGCTTATCCTGAAGAAAAAAAAAAAAACAAAGCAAAAAAACAAAGAATACCGTGGGCCCGTGGCTCTTGTGACTTTGGTTCCCATGGTAAAGTAAAATCACATAAATACAAGTGAGAGCTCAAGATAGCGCCAAGCTGGAACTACGACAACAGCCTGTTCGTTTCCCTTTAACATTGTTACCAACTCAAAAGATCGTAGTAACTATGTTCAAGTATTTTATTAGAATTCAAGTCAGTCCTAATACACTTTAGTTTCGTTCTTGCGCTTCTTTTGTATACAAGAATTGTGCCCGCCGAGGATATCTCAATTACAAGTCAAAAACTCAACCCATCCAAGGAGAGGGAGGCCAATCAACTGATTGGAAACAAAAAATGAAGAACCTCATCAACACCACAAAGTAATAATAGGGTGTTTCAGTTCTCTCTGAGCGATGTCGTGAATATTATCGTCCCACCCCGCCTACGCACAATAGACCTGTCCAATCAATAAATACAGTGATTTGCCCCAAACTCCTGGCGGAAGCCTTTTCGTGATTCTAATAAACGCGATCAAAGTGCCTCCAAGGCCTGTTTTTTCTTGGGTATGTCCAAGTATGTAAAATCGCCCAAACGCCTTCAATATTGAATCGCCTTGCTCTAACGAATTGAGCAGGTAGCAGTGTCGTCTTTGTGATAAGTATGAACGACTGCTCATAGGGCGCTGGAAAGAGTATCGTCAAATCATTAGAAAAAAGCCGGGAAGTATTCCGAGTGACGTATTATTGCTGTTGCTCAGTGTCCCACGGTGTGTCGTCGATATACGTGTCCCAGGAAGGCTCCTCAGTGTAATTCTTAGTTGGCGTTGCGTAGTCACCGTTACCCCAGTTCATCGTATCAAGAACGTCCGGGTACTTCTCGCCACCAGTACCAAGCTCAGCATCTTCTTGCTTAAAGTACTTGGAATCATCGCTATAGTTGAATGATTGTTGAGCACCCCAATTCTGGTGCTCGCCATATAGCACAGGGTTGAAGTCGTTCATGCCAACGCCACCCAAGAGCATCTTAGCTTCAGCAGGTAGCTCCGTGGTAAATGCAGAACCCTCATGGCTAAAATCCATCATAGGTGGTGGCTGAACATTTCCAAAGGTAGAAACGCAGCGGGACTGAGGCGTCTCAGGGTGTGTACCTGAGCCGGGAGTAAGGGCTGGTGGCGATAAAGGAGCATCGTTTCTTGACTCAGTGGGAGACAGGCCTGACATGGAGTGACTACGCTCATCATGTCTGGCTGGCTGCTGTTGTGCATAGTTGACGGCCTGAAAGTTTGGGTCAAAGTGTTGCTCCATCGGGCTCGACACTCGGTTGCCCTGTGGCTGAGGTACTGAGAAGCCTGGTGTTGACCAACGGTGTGACATTGACTGAGCTTGACGCTCGGCTTGTGGGAAAAACTGGGCAAAAGTCTGATTGATTTCGTTGTTACGCCAGTCAGCCTCAGTGGCAGATAGAAGCTGTGACATGGCCATGCGGTTGGTAAGATAAGCGTCGACTCTCGCATTGAGCTCAGCGTTGGAAGTCTGCATATTGGATTTGAGGAGCCGGTAAGATCGGGGGAAGTCATCGTCTTCCTCCTCATACATCTCCTCCTTCATAACGATCTCCTCTGTTATACGAAAAGCCTTGCCAGTTCGCTTCTTGTGAATTTCGCTGGCCATCTTGGCGGATTGAACACGGGCTTCAATGCTTCGGTCTGCTCTCCTCGAAGCAGCAATGTATGCTCGCTCTTGGTTCTCCTCGTGGGATCGCTCAGTCTGGAGAGAGGGTGTTAGCTGGTTTATTCAAGCATAAGTGTATGCATAGAAGGGGGTAAGTGCCTTTACCTTTCGCGCGGGCGCAGGCTTGGTGTTAGGACCACCCATGTTGGCGGCGTCAAGAGATCTCTTAGGCATTTTTGAGTTATTTGTGATGCGGTAACGTGGTAGACGAGCCAGTAAAAGTCGGAGTAGGCGGATGGCAACAGAGATATTTGCAAATGTGCTGGTCTGAACTCGAATATGGGTTACAGTTTGATTCGAACAATGAAATGTATTTGACTGGACGATTTGTACAATGCGATAAAGCGATGCTTGTCGTTAATTCGTTTGTAGTATTCGAAAGACGAAGCGATCGACTAAGCATGTAGAGACGCAGATATGGTTGATCAGAAAGTGGAAGAGAAGAGAAGTACTGGTTGTTATACGACGCAATACGGCAGTTCGTTCCCCCGCAGAAGGTAGGTACTTATGATGTGGAAGGAAAAGGTTTCGTGGTTGCACCGAATCAATTAGAGGATAAAGCTCAGGAGCAGGTATCGCCGAAGAGGGCTGGGTTATGGTTTGTATTATATACGGACAGGGCCAAAAAGCAAAGCTTGGGAAAGCGACATTCTTCGGCAGGCCACAGACACGGGAAAGGCATGTAACTCGATCCGAAGGCGATCAAAGTCGTTGGATCGAGCACAATTATGACGATCGATCTCGATCAAGAGCTCTCTGTTAGCGCTAAGCTCAAGGTACAAGTACCGCCCCGTATCGACGGAAACCTAGCCTAGCAGAGGGGGGCCCGGTCAAGGAGGGGGGCCCAAATCGAATTCAGGTAGGCAGGTTCCGCATTTCAGGATGGGCAGGGAGTTAGGGAGTCTACTCCAGCAGTGCTACTACCTACTGCCTACTGCCTACTGGGCACCGGCCCTCCTCCGGGCTTCTTCTTTTGTGGCTGCCCGCCCGTACGAATTCTTGTCTCCATGGACTGAAAGGTACCTGCTAAGTAGGAATTGGATTTGTGATCCATGTGGATTGGTCTTCCCCGCTCCAGTGCGGCCAACCACGGTGACCGGAGTTAAGGGAATGTATTCACCACTGTAGCAACGCCTCTTTAGTTAGGTGGTAGGTAGGTAATGAAAGCCCATGGATACCACCTCAAGTTTGTTAGTTGAAGGGAGTCTAGCGAATGGGCTCGGGCCCGAGTCCGAGTACTGTATGCACAGTAGCTTGAATTGAGTTGAGTTGAGTTGGTTGCAGGTTTTAGATGCACGCCAGAAGACAATCTCAGCTGGGATGGATGGACTCATTACAGTCAATTTGACTCCATTATTTCACAAGATTTGCGTCAACCTTTCGAAAGACAGGCAAACAGTATCCAGGAACACCAGATTTATCTATGAAGATCCACGAATGAGGACTCAACACTGTGGGAATTGCATAGCCTCAGTCTTTTATTCTGTGCCGCACTTGAAGGATCTTGGCCTCTAGCCTGGCTGCACGCACACAGCAAGGAAGATAACGCCTCTCGTTAACTTCCATGCTAACAAACAGCGCCGAGTTTTGAATAAAAAATGTGTTCAGAGTATGAGCCTGCATTTGTTAGCAATTACTAAACATTTGACCAGTCCTGACGAGATTCGATTCTCCCACATTCGTGATCGTCGGCGGCAGCCAGCATGACCCTGCTTGCCTGCCTATGACTGACTGTCCCTTTCCTTACCCATGTCCCAAAAGGTTAACCATTCGATCCATTATAATCCTGTCTTAGTAGATTGCGGCCATGGGCTTCTATTCATCCGACGGCCAATATTGTCCGAACAACCATGTTGTTGATCCCAGATTTTTACCCAAGAAGAACCCTTGATCTTAGGCAAGCATTGTACCCTGTCTCTTTATCATGCTATCCTGATCCTACCTGCTGCAAGCCCTGCTTGTTTCACTCAAAGGACTGGTCTCGCCTGATACTCATGCATCTCGTCTGCTCGTCTGCATAACGAGGGTCCCATATCTGTTTGACCGACACAGCAACCAAGCTAGATGAGATGTACTTTGCATGTCGCTGTTGTGTAGCAGCAGCTAAAACGACAATACCAGTCGGTGCCAACTCAGTTGCTTGAGACTCTTGCCTGACGAGGGTGAGACTGGTGGAGTTTGTTTCCATTCGACGGGACAAGAGTCCTGTCCTCTGCAGCCCATCGATAGCGTGACGCGTGGGCTAGGTAGGTCGCTCTCTTCTAGACTAGACACTCCGTTGTCAAGACATTTTTTTTTCTTCCAACCCATGCTCTGACCGTCTCAGACTCAGAGATCGCGATCTCTGATGATGAACCCCAACTGCATCCAGCAAAACCTAGCCAAACAGTTTTATCGTTTCAAGTAAAACATATCGGCGTTTTCTTTCTTGTCCTGTCGACTTTTGAAGCATACGGACCTTTCGTTCCGTTGAGTTGGGCATGTATGTGACTATTGTCAAATGTCGATCTGAACGCAATGGGATGTTAGGTTGAGCACCGCATTTGTCCATGTGTATCTGCACTGTACTGTGCTGCTTCCGTTTCCTTGTTTCCGTTCCCCTTCTCCTCTTGTTTCCCCATTGGACCCTGCCAGATGGTTACTTTCTGTGCTCGCCAAACCCCCAGCTTCCAGTCCCATGCCTGCATGCCTGTCTGCATGAGAGCTTTCAGGCTCAAGGTTGCGTGGCATGGTATGATTCCACTACCACAGTGCCACGGCATCGTGCGGTGAGTGCAGAGGGTAAAGAAGACATACCATGGCTAGCCGTTGGTGGAACTCAGTAAGTAACTGAGTGTCAATTGCGGACAGCAATGCCCATCTGCCAGGAAGCTGGGGAAGGGGAGAGGAAGTGGAACAAGATCGGAATCAGATTGATTAATTAATTAATCGATCCTTGTACTGTACTTGCAGCCAACTCTACGATCCCCTGGCGCTGCAATCATATCAAGGCATCGCCAGGCGCTCTTTAGCTACGATGAACAGAATTTTATGGCTGAACAACTGCCGGGGGTGACCATCGCAATAATCGGAGTCGTACCAACAAAGGCCAAATTGGTGATCCAGACAGGCGGAACCCTTGACAGGGAATCGAGCAGCCCCGCCGAAACATGGGAAAAGAAGGGGACGGAACCTGCGGGAGGAGGAGGGTTAGCCAAGAGCCAAGCTCCTGAGACAAAGAACGGTGGGGATCGGATGTAGGCTACCAAGTCTTTTTGATCAGATCCAGGTCTGACCAGGGCGCCAGCGCCGCCAGGACAACATTGCACAATAATAACCGGCACACTCAAATTGAGGGGAATGAGCTTGGAGCGATGCTCGATACCCGTCGCCCATGACGCTGTTTCCCAGTTCCCAAGATTAGCCACCCTCTGATCTTGGTTTCTTCTAGCGCCCGAGAAGTCTCGGAAGCCCTGTGAACTTGACATGCACAGTCCAGTCTAGTCAAGGTGTTGGCAATTGACGTTATGGAGCAAAACTTGTGCAAGATTTGCACAAAGTTACACGCCAGTAAATAGTGAGAGACCCTAGGCTCAAGCTGCTCACGGTCGGTCACCTTCAGACCCTTATGAGAAAGATTGGAACTGAACTGAGCTGGTTGGCGAAAGCGAGCTGCCGTAAAGCCATCGAATTGCCAAATCTTTGACGAACCACGGTGAGCCAAGCTAGGATCTCACGAGTGGGGAATGGGAAGTGGTGGATGTGCAGCAGACAAGCGCAGGGTGGGCTTCCTTAGTAGGCTTTCCCCTAACTGCCCGGGAGAATTTCCTAGGTTGTTAGTCAATTGAGTCAGAAGCTAAATAACCCTTAGGTCTCAGACTTTTACTACAGTGGCCAACCACAGCGAATTTGCACAGCCCGCTCATCCCTTCTTTCTCTCCAAAGGCTTTCAGCTCATCCGATCCAGCTTTTTGTTCGATCTCTTGGAATTGTTGAATCACGATCATGAATGAACAACATGCTTTTGAGCTTGTCTCCTATCTTTGGTTTGCTAGTTTTTGGCCAAGGCTGTTTTGGGATGACGGAAGAAAGGAAAGCAAAGCAAAACAAAACAACACGAAGCGAAGCGGCTAGACCGTTTACTGTTGCGCAATGCCTGTAGACAAACAAATTCACACGGTGAGTTATCTCAGCGGTACGTCTGATTGCAACAATCGATGATTTGAGGTTGTGAAACTTGATCATATGTGATATCTACAGTATCCATACTGATGTGTTTACAGACATCAAATCAGCTCACGGTCTGTGAACAGCTGCATGTCTCTACCAAGTGCCAACATGGGCTTGGCCTAGGTACAGTACCTAGGTAGTTTTAGACCACAAGACCTCCTCTGACAGTCTGGTTGCATACTTCTTGGCTCAGTTGATTGTGCTTGCTTCAACTTTCCTGTCGTGTTGTGCGGACCTTTTGAGCCGGACCATTCTCTCCAGTGCACATTCCCCATTTTTGGTCAACTGAACGTGGGTACTGGAAGGTACAAGTCTACCTTACAACTGGGCAACCACGCTATACCATATATGACCTACCGCCATCGGACGTCCGCCCCTGTGCCACGTTTCGCGCCACGCTATTCCCCAGGCCCTTCCACTTCGATACGGCATAAGCCACAGCTAGCCAATGGTAGCTGATGGGAATTACAGGCATCCTGGCATCATCTCAGCGTAGATCTTCAAACATTCCCATGCTTGCTTAACAATTGCAATGCTCCTTGACCCAAAAAACCGCCTCAATATGACGTTTCCTGTGCGATAAGACTGGTTTCCATGTCTATGGCTCTCCATGAGCTAATCCCGGCACTACTTATTGGTAAATCCGGCAGAACCCGCCTGATGGTCTGTTATTAGTACCAAGACGGCATGGTAAAAAGCCAGTGCAAAGAAATCGCCGTGAAGATTGGTGAAAAGGCGATTTGCCCCTCGTGTTTAATTGTTGCTGATATAGATCTACTCCAGATTTCCCATAAACACGCTTCGCAAAGTGTCAAGCTTGGGTGCAAGCCCGAGGCTTATTCTTCTCGCAACGAAACCGAGATATTTGTTCGCCCAAAAGTTTTCCAGCAGTTCGGAGTCCCTCCGGCTCAAGATGCGGGCGCCAACGCAAACTCCCGGTGGTGGCGATTTCAGCAAGCGGGTCTGGCTATTCTGCTAATACAGCAAATGTTACCTCGAATTGCAAACAGAATCTTCAAACGAAGGGACGCGAGCTGATTTGTAATGCCGGGCATAGCACAAATTGAAATCACCATGACAGCCTAAAATGTCACCCTTTGCTTTCCTACCTTCCTGACTCGATAATGGCGACGCATAGCATGGCTCGCCAGTCGTAACCCTTCCAAGGCGTCGGGGCGAATCTGCCATGAATAGATTGGCGAGATCTGTCGTCTCAACTGAACATATGAGTTTCTTGACGATTGAATTCAACTACATGGACCCTTAACATAATTCGTCATTGTGTCGAAACTTCTGCCATTTGGAGGCTACTGATGGTGTGCCATCAAATATTCTTCAGATCGCCACTTGCACAATGTACCCCTCACAGGCTCAGAAAGGGTAAGGAAATAATTATTTGGAGGGCAGAAGATCCCGCAAGCAAATGTCTCGGAACGAACCCAACCCGTGGCTTGTGAGATGCACGGTAATCGTGTCATTCCACGCGGCCCTTTCACCCTTTCGTCGCCTACTGGACGCGAGATCATGTGACTGATACATGCTTCTTGGTTCTATTCGCCGATCTTGAATTCTTGACAAGGGCACGGATACTCCAGAGTTGCTGTTCCCAACAAAACTTACACAGTAAGTTTTCTTATTTCCCGAACGAGATCTTGTGTATAGCTGGAAACACTCAATTGCGCAGACATGCTAGCTGGCCTGTCACGCAACTTACTAAACGGCTTGCTTCCTATGTAGACGGCTCTCCTATCGATGGCAGGGAAATCTCACATGATAGGATGTGATAGGATGTAATAGGATGCACCAATTGTTATCATCCAGTAGGTTTAGCAATTTCACGGTTTGATCATGCCGGCCGGATCTTTGGCCTTTTTGAAGAGGCTGTGTCTCTTAGGCCAAGCTTGACATTCTAGTCTTGCATCAATGCAACCATCAGGATGCAATCAGAAACGAAGGTGTCTGCATATCTGGCTAATAAGCAATGGCATGCATCAAAGGCCCAAGAAGAACCCCTCAGCTTCAATTTTAGCCTGGAATGCAATCGGGTCTCTCACGAAGCTATAATATAAGAACAGCTACCCTGTTCTGCCTGTCGTAACTCCAACTCCTCTTCGCCGACAGGAGACCAGGACTAAGGATAGTTTGACTAGCCAGCACGCCCGGCAACTATTCCTCGGTCTCTGGGATTGGGGCAAAAGTGTACCTTCTCAAATGCAGGTGTTACCGCCTGCGGGAAAGAGAATTTATTTACAGAATTATAGTTGATGCATAGCCGTTGGATGAGCAGCATGGCGGACTTTACCAGCCCTATCATAATAGGTGTGGCATCAACACGACCGGGTTTACTTCCGCCTGAGCCGTAACCACTGAGAAAAGAGCCGAAGACCTTGTCTTGTTCTAGCTGTCCCAAATTTACTTGCTCTATACATAGTTTCGACAGAGGATACGAGTTAAAAAAAACAAAGACCTTCGAGTCTTATCTTACATAACCCCGATCTGGACTGCACATGAGGTTGGGCAAAGCTACTGTCATGGCTAGGGCAAAGCCCGGGATAACAATGCGATCGGCCACGACCAATATGGCGGGATGAAGCAAGACTTCCACCATGCAAGAAGTAAAAACACTGAAACTCTGATAAGGGGATGCAGTCAATAGTTACGGGCTAGCTAAGCTTACTGACCCGCCACTGACCTCTTCTGTGATGCGATTATGAGGAATTGCAAACGATTTCAATATCCTTACGACATTCTGTGATGCGGATCAACGGGAGGGCTTGTTCGAATTATAAGTTTATAAGAAGGTTGCTTGAGAGATGCTCAGGATAAACATGCATGTTTGAGTTGACAGCTTGCTTAACTGCCCGTGGTAACGCTACAAAAAGCTTTACTGGCCTGAATATTATATTATAAAGTCAAGTAGGGCAAGGAGACACACCACGGCAGGCAATAGAGAGAGGCAAGGCAACGTGTGCGACAACAGACAAATCTTACAGCACAACACATAACAAGTAATAAGCATATGAGATATATACGAATCAGATAATAGAAATAATGCAGCTATTTTGGTTCAAGTTTTGGGTATCTGTGACCACTATCATTAACAACGCTTTTTTTTACTCCTCTATCTCATCATCTACCTTGACTTCATCAGATTTGCTCTTCTTTTTCTTTTCTTTCTTTTCTTTCTTCTCCTTTTTCTCCCTTTTCTCCCTCTTTTCCTTCTTGATCTTTTTCTTTTCCTTCTTAAATTTGTCGTCGTTTTTAGCCGGCTCATCTACGTCCATCTTGTCCTCAACAACAGGCTCTTCCACGGCAAGTTCTTCGACAACAGGCTCCTCGATGATAGGCTCCTCCACAACCTCCTGAGTAGGTTTGTATTTGGGCTTCTCCTTCTCTGCAATCTTGGGTCCACGCTGCGGCAGAGTCGAGGGAATGTTGGCATCGACCTCTTTCATCCAGATCTTCCAATCTCCACGGCGAGTCTTCCACATATCACCCTTCCAATTGCGCCAAACACTTCTACCCATCCAGCTGTCTCGGAGCTCTGCCTCGTGCTCACCGAGTCGTGCCATGAAGGCTTCCTTCATGTGGAATGGGATGCTTCGCTCTTTGCCCTTGCTAGGGACTTCAACAATGGCGTTGATTAGGTTGTGGCCAAATTGCGAAACAGCAAGTTCATGTGTGTGAGGCAGGATGGCGCTAGCGATGGACTTGTGGAAAGCGGGGTTGGCAGATGAGATGGACAGGGCGGTTGTGAGGACGGTGACGGTAGGCATGGAGGTAGTGGCTAGGCGAACGAGCGTAGCCGGCTCGAGAGCAAGAAGGGATTCTTGAACACCCTTGGTGGGACCGGGGATCGAGAGGAGTATGGTTAGTAGTTGGGCTCCGTGAGACTGAATAGCGTACTCGTTCTTAGACAGCTGTTGGACATCTTTCTTCTTCTGTTCCTCATCTTTCAGACCGCAAAGGAAAATGACCAGATCAGCTGGAGTCTTGCCGCATCCCTCCTTTAGGCCCTTGTTGAGTTTCTTGATCTCGTCGTTGGCACCACGGGCATTGCATCTCTCGAAAAGCGTTCTGAGGACGTTGAGCCTGGATTTAACAACAAGTTGAGGCACGCTGGGTGCAATCTTCTCCACAGCCTGCACGAGATCATCCTTGCTCAAGCGGTTGAGCACTCGGATGGCGGCATAAGAAGAGATGTCGTTTCGGACGTAACCCTCGATTCTGGGCAAGAAAATGTTCTGATTGAGGGCCTTGAAAACCTTACCAGGACAATATGTGATAAGTGTCTCGATAAGTCGTGACCCAATCAAATCGTAGATCATGCCGTTGACAAACTCGGAAGCTTCTGATGAACTGTCGTGCAACGACTTGGGAGCACCGGGCAAAAGTTGAAAGAGTAGGGTTGGTTGTTCAGACTCTGATTTTTGCTCACTCTTGTTCAGGGTAAGGTCGAGCTCAAGCAGAAGCTGTAGTGTAGGGTTTCCGATAGGATGTCTTGCGAGCACTCGCAAAGCAGTGGCATCCATTCCTGCAGTTGAGTCTTGGATAATCTTCTTGGCTGCCAAGGCGAACGAGGTAGGCACTGCTCTCAGCCCTTGGTTCGCCTCATCCGAAGCAGCAGACCCGGCAACCGAGATCTTCTCCTTCTTCTTGCTCTTGACGAGACTTCGTACTGAGGCGTCTTCTAAAGGTCGGCCGGCGAGGACAAGCAAGAGCACGCGCAGGGTATGAGATGCGAATCGGTCGGTGATGAGATAGGACAGAGCGCCCTCTAGCTCGTCTAGAGTTGCGAGAAAATGGTCTTCCATTGATGACTCGGGCTTTTGCATCTCCGTATAGGTGCCCTTGGTGTCAACCACGAATCCAGCAAGCTCTTGAGACACTACACCCGCCGATCTCATGAATAAAGCCTCACAACAGTGGCTGGCAAAGCGGTGTTGGACAAGCGAGAGAAAGTGGCCTCCAAACGCCTCGAAGAGATGCTTCTTTTGGGTGGTATTCGAGAGTTGAATGATTCGCTCCATCAATCTCGAGCAAGATTGACTGCTGGCGAGCTTGAGCTCTTTACCCTGGGCCTCCTTGTAAACGTTTTCGAGAAAGATGTCGCGGTCTTCGGCCGAGGGAAATTGGTTCAGCTCTAGCAGTTCGTCGGCGCGTCGGAAGTATTCCTGCTCCTCTTCAGCGAGCATACCGAAGAACTCGGTCTCACCAATGCCGTTTTGCTGCGCATCTTGGCCATCTAGGTAGTAGTCGTAGCCATTGTTGTTGTCATCTTCGATGGTGCGCTGACGCTTGGAGTCGTTCTCGTATGATTCTTGCTGCTGTTCAGCCTCTTCGAGTCTCTTTCGCTTCTTCTCCTCGCGGCCGACGCCACGTCTTGTTCTAGGCTTGGGCATATTGAATTATCGATATGGATTGACTGGATATCGGTTTGCGCAAGTCAAGAGAAGTTTTGGCGGGGCGTTGAGCGCAGTTGCAGAGTTGGAAACTTTTTTTATCCATTACGAGCTAAAGGTTATCGATAAGGGAGGACAGCCCCACACCCAACTACATCCATGTTCGAGCAGATACCTGCAGAGTACTATATACTTCTTACCCCAATTCCTGTAAGCGCAAGACAAAAGTTATGCTGGAGGGATTGTTTATTCATTAGAGTAAAGTTATGAAGATCTGAAACACAATATGCATGCATGAGCTCAATGCCCTTCTGTACAGTGCAGTACTTCACTCCCTGTCGATGTCCCAGGTAGCGAAAGCCACATGAACTGATACAGAAGCTTGCATATCGCACACAGCAAGATTAGATAGACCTTTGTGAGTCATAAGAGCAAGTTAAAACTCACTACAAGTTTGTTATTGGCTTTCGAGTATTCTTACACACAGCCTCACTTTTCTCTTTGGATGACATGTCGACAGTATGCAGACCACACTAGTCTCTTCAGGCGTTAACATGCTTGTGAACTGCCGCACAGACATATCTAGGACTCTATTGCACCTTAGACTAATACTTCACATGATGCGGGAGAGACTAAGAAGCAATTGCCCCACCAGAGCCTGTAACTTATAGAGACAAGGCAGGCAGGCTGGCCGGTAGACCTAATAGTATACAGAGGGCCTGATAAGGAAGAAGGAGAAGACTGGCTTGAGTCGTGTTGCAGTCTTCCCAAGTTGATACTGGGAGTTGTTGACCGTTACCAAAGCTTGGGTTTCCAGTCACTTTGGACGAATTCATTGTTATATGTACTCGTTGTATGAAACCCGAAATGCAAGCAAAAGGAGAGTTGATCTACCTAGTGAGAGGATCGACACGAATGTTGAGCCAATCAACTTGTACTGTACCTTGCATCTACATATTAGCGGCCGTAGGTTCGCCAGTCAGCCAGACCAAGAACAAACGGAAATGATAGCAAAATGACAGTGATTTTTAGTTTTACAAAAAGAAAGTGTGAGTTTGAAACATGCGTATCCAGGGGCATATACCCTTTTGCGGCGTTCGGATAAGGAAACAAGGCCAATCAACTCATGAGATCTGCTCACACAACGGCCTAGCCACGAACCAATTTGGAATAATATTTAGCTTAGCTTAACTTATTTGATAGCGTTGTTGAAGCGTAAAGACAGTTGAGAAACTAGTAATGAATTGTAGAAGTAACCACCAAGCACCTTAGTTATGTTATGGGTAACTCCAACACCGTCAGCCTGGAGGGTAGAACTGACAAGGCTTCTCAGGTAGTTAGGTATTGCTTTACATACTAGAAATTGGCGGCCTCTAGACAAGCATGGATGTGAGGATATCTCACGTATGCCAGCATCAATGATAGCTGAAATTGTTGACCAGAATTACGAAGTTAACTTGAATGTGGTCTCAGATCACCCCCGGCTGCTGTGGGGCTTTCTTTGTTTGCCTTTATTGCCCCGTTAATCTTGCCGGGTATTGTTACATCGGCGGGCTGTTCAATGGAGTGGCCTTGGTCTTCTGTATCAGTAGGTAGCAGGTAACTAGATGTTTTGAGCAGTCTCTTCCTAGGATGCTGAACAAGAACAGCCCTTCCCACGTCAGTGCTTCTCCATAAGAAGAAATCTCGTAAAATCAGTTGAGACTCGCAATTCAGTTCATAACAGGTCCTAAACACCAGCATCACTCTTCGAACATACGGCTGTATGAAGAGCATTCGTGAACTGGGTCGCGAATGCTACGCCCAAAATGGCAAACACTGATCTATCAGTTTTTCTGAACGTACCAGAGCAAAAAGAACTCTTCCAAGTCATCATAATCCATGCCCAATTCGCTTTACGGAGCATACGGTGAAGAGTAGTCTCACAATTCCATTCGACAGTTGAGTTCGCTTATGTTTTGCACGGCCTTTCCCCCTGGCCTTACCATGCCATCTATTCTGTAACAAACTGATCATTTTGCTTTTTCCCTCCCAGCAAAGAGGCTGAAAAGGAAGTTTAGCGAAGTGACAAGGACGAGCTAGGTTGTTAGTCCATCGGCCACAAATCTATAAAAGCCTGGGAGTGGAAGCCACTGTAACAATCTGAGTAGCTACTATCTGTACACTTGCCAATTGGAACACCAAATCCCGATCTTCTATCAATGAAAAAACTCGCCATGTCTGGAGAGGAGGTTTCTCATCCGAACAACATGCTATCTGTGCCGATACCTTGCGATTCTCAACCTGAGCCCTCCGAACCCCCTTGTGTCCTCATACCAGTAGCAGCTCGCGACAGTGGCAGCGCAAGCACAGACTCTTCCCAGGGCGACTGAGTCGAGTACGCTCTACCAATATGTCTGAATTCTAATCCCTGCATATTCTTGAACGATCATGGAGAAATATCCAGTCAGGGCGGTAGAAAAGAAGAGCTCAAAAGTAGGAACTTGACAAGGTATGCACTCGACGTGTACCAAACCTGAATTCATGAAGTAGATCTAATTGTTGAACTTCAGATCAAAAAAAGACTACTAGATAGATTAAGCGACGGCCGGAATGGTGTATTTGAGAATTATTTCAAATGAAGTGTCTATCCTTCTGGCATGAAACGGCAAGTCTTTTGGGGGAATTTAATGGGTTTAACAATATTTATGCAGTCGATTATTAAAGCTACAACTCACCTAAAATAAGGACTCTTCTATTTCCAACTTTGAGAAATGTCAAATTAACTACATGTTGACTTACAAGATCACAGAGCCTGGTACATCATGTCGCTCGATACGTTTCTTGCTGTTTTTCGAGATAGACGCGGCACTTCCAATGATTCGCTGATTACACAACCACGCGCCTGTCAAGCGCAGCAGTTGTTGGTTTTAGTTGTGTTTGACGCTGGATTGGGGGATTGACCAGGGGGCCGTGTTACAAAGCTGGTACGTCCGAGTACAGCAAGGGGTACGTACGGATGGATGTGACGTGTCGGTTGGCCTCGATTTGCTGCAGGCTATAGATGCATCGATGTCAGACAGAAGAGAACGCCAGTCATGTACGTCACGTTCTCTTTTTTGCTTTTGTTTCGGCACAGCCCGTCGGTTCTACATACAGTCTGTAGTAATTGTATGTTGAAGTTATGGCCGACTAAGATGCATTGGCAAAAGAACGAGGCACCCGCAGATTGCGGTGTGCGCAGATTGTGGGTGTGGTGTTGGTGCTGATTATGGTTATGGTAGCGGCAATGGTAGTAGCAGTTGTAGAAACGAGCCTCATTGCATGTCAATACGCAATAGAGGTGTGCGTGCCATGTCGGTGATGGGTAACGATCTGAAAAGATTGTCGTCTGCGTTCGAAGATAAATAGGCGTCAGAACCTTCGTCAAATACTTTCTTCAAACCCAATTCCAGAACAACTTCAATCAGTTAGCAAGCAAGCAACAACATCCTTGAACGCTTTCAAAGCCTTGAAACAACATGCCTCAATCCAGTCAGCCCCGACCAGTCAATGACGACGCTGTGCAGCCGCAAAGCTTCGAACTTCCCGTGAGAAATGAAACAGCACACGTACCGGGTAATGAATGAATGAGTCATTAGACATTGCAACATTGCTGAAGCATGCTAACCATGTGATCTTCGATGTAGACCTAGAGGGTCAGCTTAAAGATGAAGGTATGTCGCTCTGTCTCTGTATTCTTGTTAATAAGTGCTCAAGTGCATAGCAGACAAACCATGCGGGTGGTTTCGCCTGTGTCGACAGCAGAGACTAGACACTAGGCACATGGCACTGCCCCGTTTCACAGAAATACACGCGCATTGCCTCAATGATAGTGCAAATCGTCTGTCGTCTCTCTTCGCAGCGGTGAAAAGAACACATCAAGCGGGTGAGGATATTTCAGAACTCTCCGAAAAGCTTGAGCAAGCAGCCTTGACATACGGTGAGAACACCAGTCCTACAAACTGTCCTTCGATATATATCAACTGACTGTATTGTTGGCCGGCTTTTGCTTCAAGCACGCAAGATCCATGCCCTTAGTCAGCCAGACAGAAGATTTTTGAAGAACCTCGTGGCGTGGAATAGGGGTATCTTGAAAGATGATGACGCAGGCTTCCTTGACGAACCGACTGCTGACTGGGTGTCAATCCCGGAGCAAGACAGACTGGATCAGTTAATAACACTGATCCCAGCCACCAAAGCTGGCAGGGTGCTAGCTGTGAGTGATTCTCTGTACCGTCCGTTGAGTGATTCATAGTAACAAGTGCCAGTGGCCATTCCGATCAAAAACGGAGACGGCCGGGGGAAACAAACTGGACGACTACCACGAAGGGGTGATGAAGTTTGCGATATTTACTGTTTTCAGTCTCATCCTCGGAATTTTTACCTGTGCCCCGGCCGGTATCCAGTCTCTGAATGTCGTATCGACTATTGGAGAGGTAGCGGCATATGTGGCATTTGTAATAGTATTTGGCTGGTTAAGTCTAGTACTGTTTCGAGGCTTCGAGAAACCGCTCTTGACTTCCCTGGCTTTTGCAGGACTCATGGCTAATCTTCTGCGCGGTGACGACTGAGCTGCGACGGCAGTACCTCAGTGAGGAGGTAGGAGATGGAATAATAGAATCGACGTATTGAGATGTCTTGCTCACATATAAGGAAAATCCTCGGTGTTCATAGGAATCTGTTTGGGAACGACGCGTGCGCCATGTATAGTTTCTTGTGATTTTCTCACTGCCGAAGCGAAGTGACCGTGATGTCTTGTGTTGAGCCTAAGGGGTGTAGGGCGAATACTATATGAAGAAATAATATTAGTACGGGTAAGATCAAGACTCGAATAGATGAAGGTCGTGGAGTGATAAAACCTAATACCTCAGGTGAGATATTTCCTGATATGGCAGTGGTAGGAGGGCAAAACGAATGTTGAGAAAGGAGAGAAACGACGTGTATGTAGCCCACGCAACCTAGAGGCTCTTACTGCCACCCTAGCAGGTTAACCGGGTACCATTCACATCTCTCTCCTATGTCACTTCCCAGACAACCAGTCACCACAAAACATGCCTTTCAATGTCAAAGACTGAATAAACCGTGTTCATGACTGCAATAGAGAACCAAATATATTTGATAACAATTCTGTTATTGATGCATGCTTAGCAAGTTGCTAACTAGGTACCATGTCTGGACAATTTCTGACCTATTCTGTTTCAATTGTTGACCTCATGATTATTTTCCAGCGTCCTGCTTAACTTTCAGCCGATCTGAGGCGAATGCCAGGTCCGAATTAAATGGGAAATTAGATCCCACTGACATGCAGGAACATGCAGTGGCGACAAAAACATTAGGGGACTCTTTACCAACTGGGTCGATGCAAGCGTGTAGGATCAAGTGTCAATACCGATAGCCTGCCAAAACAAATAATAGTTGAAGAGATCATACACGAACCATTCTGGGTTCAATTAGCCTTTGCATCAAGTGTAAGCACTGGGCGATGGTCCTCTGTGCTTTTGATGGGCGGCGACGCGTCTCTCGTCGCTGTAGAAACTCCCCACTCCCCCCTGTCTGGCAGTCGAGTGTCGTGAATGGTATGGCGATTTAGTATGAATTATTTGTGTTAACCCAGAAATGCCTAGCATGACGGGTGCCAAACGATTGCTGTACCTGGTACATCATACCGTTTCGGGGTTGAAGTCGTCTCCGAAAGGTCGTCGCCCATTCCAAGTCTTTGTTCCCCATGGCGAACCAGAAACAACGGTAAAAAGCACAAAGGGCAAAGAGGCAAACCAGTTGCCTTGTCTCAAAATTAAGCGTTGTGCCACTGTCGGTTTGGTATTGGTTATTGCCCGTGTAGTAATAGCCAGAATTCGCTCCGTGAATGATTGCAATTCGCTTCGCAATCGTCAGCATCAAACCAAGAGAACCAGCAAAAAGACGTAAGCAAGTCTGGACAGCCAGCTATTTGAAGCCGATAACAACGCCCCAATTTCCAACCGTCAGTCAAGTCTTCCAGCCTGGTAGGGCGGGTTTTCAATGTGACAGACGCCCAGTCCTACTGTATTGCCTAGACATCCAGTCTTGACCGCTTTTCACTACAGTCTAACTTGAGCGAAATTCGCAGTGCTAATGACCTGCACCTCGCCCAGTCAATTGTTCCGGAATGGCAGGGAAATAGAGAAAAGTCATTGTTGATTTCGAATGCACTTTTGCCTGCTTTCCAATTCATTTCTCCATACAGTTCAAGATACTGCGTCCAAGATACGCCCGGCGTCAGAATACGAAATCAAGCCACAAGTGAGGCCAGATCAGTCTGAATACAGCAGACCGTGAGTTCGGGTCGCCCGCCAGCCAGCTTGGGATCGATTTATCCATCGCACTTGCGACAGTCATGGTATTTGTCCATCTTATTTTCGTTTGTTTTCATCGGACGCCGGTGCCCCAATGGAAATGGACTGCTGAAAGAATGGCAGAAAGAATGCTGCAAGAGTGATCTGATCGCTTGTAGTAGTAGTAGTTCAAGTGGACGAAAGCGTACTCAGGCGATTCGATCAGGCAACGCTCACGGTGTTCAGTGTCGATAGCAAAGATCCGGTTGCTGTTCGATATTCCTCAACGACAACTCCAGTGAGTTTGGTCGCGCAACAGTTACGGCATTGAGATGAAAGTCTTATCTGCTCTTGACGTTATTCATTCTTCAATAATAGGGGTCGAAAATTGGGTCACGGTTACCGTCTGCCGTGACTGCCCAATACGGTGCAAACAGCGATGCCTCCACTGCTGAACATCTCGTCTGCCTGGTGAGTGGGGGCCTGGACACCCTATTAGGAGCGCCTACCTACCTAGCTAATGTTGGCAGGAGGAAACTCAATATAATTCCTAATTTCATGCTTAGACGGGAAGCAACAGACGAGAGATGGTCGGGTAGTTCCTGCCTACTTTTAGGATAAAAGTCTGTTGAGGAAATTCAGCTCTGGTGATGGAAGGAACAGAAAAGCTGAAACGAAATGGCTCCATCGGACCAAAGACCGAGGCTAAATCCCTCAATACCTCTCTAGGTTTACTGGGATAAGGATAAGCATCCGGAACGGCTGCTACTCGGACCTCTACTCCAAATTCGCATTGATACAGAAGGTGTAGTCTAGTTACGCGCATTCGAACTGGCTGACTCTTGCAATGTGCTACTGGGAGACCAACTGTCTGTCTCTTGCTGCGCAAACCACAAAGAATCACTGCAGTCTCCCGATTTCCAAGTCGGTACCTACCGACCTAGCCATGAATCGAATACATCTTTGGAGCAGTGATGCAGCACAATACAGGATTGTATTTCTACGCTGTTGCCTCACATTAACAGATCTTCAAATGCTACCCTCGTGCAGTTTCCAAAAGAGAGCTTCCTGGCATAGTCTTCGCATTGCCACAACGGGGCATCGCTGATGACGGTATATTGATTTGGGGCACCCTAGCAAGTCTGGGTGTCTCAGTTCAAACTGTCGTCAACCAACACCGAGTGCCAATTCGTTGTGGTAGAGCACCTGATCCTCCCCTGAGAGTGGCACACGCAAAGGGGCACTCAACAAGCAAGCCTCGGTCCAAAAACCCAATCCTCTACTATATCATCTCACAACCCTTCTTGAAAAGTTAATGATTGGGCAGCGTTATGAACTTGAGTCAAGAGTTTGGGGTCAACAAGAGTTGTTGGCAAGATTGATTGCCATCTACGTGCTTCTTACCCACCCATCCGCCCATCCATCCATCCATCATGACTCCAGCCCCGCTGAGGCCTTCCTGTGGATGCCTTTTCCATACTTGGGTTCAGCAAATAATCAATATCTAAAGCCGAGGCAGTATTTCGCATCACAAAGAGCGGTGAATATCAGGACTTGTTAATTTTTATTTTTTTGACATCAGGGGGCTCAGCCTCTTTCTCGTGGAAAGATGGTGTCTTCAAGAGGCCATGTTCTTGCGAATCTTGAATCGGTGAAGCCAAAGGGGGAGGCATCGCCATCTTTTGTTACCCAACCGGCACCCTCGTAATGTTGGATGTATGTGTCATCCAATCACAGGAACAATGACATCTGTATGTTGAAAGTGTCACCTTCGCATAAACAAGTCTTCGGCAAGTACTCTACTTGTCACTGGATTGTTTGAGCGGTACGGCCCGCCAGCGGCAATTTATTGGTCCTTGGGGGCTGGAAGAAGATCTTTCTCAATTTATAAGAAGGCAGATTCGCTCATGATTCGTCTGTAAGCAATATTCATGATATGCAACGTGGTGTCACGGCTCTATACCCCCCTTACCAGCCTATTTGAGTCTCATTGCAAGGAAGAGGGAAGGGCATGGTGGTGTCACAGCCTGATTCCGGGCAACTCTCAGACGCCTAATGGGTGTGACCTCTTCACAAGCAAAGAATGGTGTTGGTATTTGTGGTTACATCCATGATATACGCGCGGCTCTTAAGCGCAAGCTGCATGAAGCCGGGAGTGCATATAATAGTATATACATACACAGAGACCAGGGAGAGGTACGTAGTATCGATAGCCGCAGTTAACATATTCCATTCGGTTTCTACAAATATATCGTGTTCAGTGCCAATTTATTGACTGGGACGAAATTACATGCTTTGAGTATTTTCCTCTGAAAAGAGAGAACTGGATATTGTGACAACGGCTGAAAGAGAAGCACAGGGTCCGTTTGCGTGCAAGTTAGTTACAGTTACGAATAGGCGCTATTCGCCATGGTCGGTAACCCCAGAGCAATGCTAATAAGTGGCCTGTCCTAAGATATTTGCTACATTGTGGATACTCACGATCTTCAAGTGAAGCGGTCGTGGGTAGTCTTCTGGAAATTAGATAGCGATGCTTTGTCACCCAACTGTGAATCAAAGCCAAGTAGCTTGGTCATAAACAAGACCCCGCCTAGAACACGGGTACATACCTAGGTATAGTCGGCTCCCAACCTTATCATGGCGTAAAAGAAGATTGTAACACGGGTGTAGACCACTGCTTATCTAGAAAAGCTTCTGATATTACTGTGCATTCATCCTTCAAGTTGCAACCGAGACACTACGATAGAGACCAACAGCGGCCACGCCGAGAGGCTGAGACCACGGAGCTGGAGGTTGCGCTAGAATCGTGACTAGACTAGATTTATATGCCTAGTCCACCCAGTTAAAGCGTTGCAGCTGTAGGGCTGATGTGTTGGCTACCTGGCTAGTGATTTCTCGGGTCCGAACCAACCCAGAGAGGGAAACATATCCGGCACGTCTCATCCTTCTCCTCAAGTAAAGCATCTATACATCGACAATCATTTGCTGCGACAGGGCATGTTGGTAATTGATTCCTATACAAATTAGTTCCTAACTCTGATCCGACCATTGTGGTAATATGAATCGAGCTTAACCGTACTGATTGTTGATGTATGATCTAGAATACCCTCGATCAGCAATCTGTACGTTGTTGCCATCGATAGCTTCTCCTAGCTGCAGGACAGCGTCATCGATAAGACAGAAAAACAGCCGCTACGCGAAGATGGGATGGCTGATGAGGCTCAATGGACAATAGCTCTAGAACTTAAACAATGTCATCCAGGTAGTTATGAAATCACTAGTGTCTGATAATGGCCAGCTGAAATGAAGTGGAGATGTCCCAAACTATCGAATCCTCCTCGATAAAGGAAAAAGGAATGAGGCTTCCCTAAGCGGGTAACTTGTGGTCTATTCTCAGAAGTAAAAAGACAAAGCTAGAGTTTCTGAGTGAGATGGGATGAGGATGCTTTTTGTGCTTGCAGACCTAGTCGCGAGCTACGAGTTACTGCGGCTGGCTGATGGCCAGAACGAGTCCTAAGGAGTCAGCGGTGAATATTTAATGCTTGGTTCTGGTACAAGCTTAAATATGGTGTGTTTCCTGCATGGTTGATCTATTCATAAGATAAGAGACTAGATCATCCTGTTTCTGTCTGTCCATGCCACCAAGAAGGACTCTTGAAGAATCAAAACAGTTTGTCCTTCATTATGGCCATGCAAGGAGTTGGTCACTCTTCGACCCAGCTTGTCGTCAATGACAATGCAACATGCCTTCCGCAGCATGAAATCCCTTTATCAGAAAAGAAAGATATCACATCAGCTGTTACCTTTTTAAATGCCTCTGGGACAGCTACAAACCCATTCACTCCACATGATAAGGATAACTTTCGAGGCCCTTCCTCTTCTCAAGGACCTTCTTTTATACAAATCAAGCAAAACGAGGGCATGGCTTCGGCCACGCCTCGTGGATGGCGCTTTTATGGTGCTTTTGGCACGTTGTGTTTAGTCACTTTCGTCATTGCTCTCGACTCGACCATTATTTGTGTTGCATTGCCGGTAGGTTCAGTTCCTTGATCGATAGCATCCGTCCCTACTAACACAGGAAAGACTATCGCAGAAGACATCGGAGCCTCAGCAATTGAAGCCTTCTGGTGTGGTACCAGTTTCCTTCTCGCCTCGACCGTCGTCCAACCCCCTGTCGCATCTCTATCCCACATCTTTGGTCGACGCCCCGCTCTCCTCGCCTCGGTGACCATCTTTGCGGGTGGCAGTATTATGGCCGCTCTCGCAAAGAACATCTCCGTCTTGCTCGGAGGTCGAACACTTCAAGGCCTCGGCTCTGGCGGCATTCTTGCTCTGACATATGTCATCGCCACGGATCTCGTGAGTCTTAGGGAGCGAGGGAAATGGTTCGGCCTTATCTCTCTCAACTGGGCTATCGGTAGTATTCTCGGTCCTCTAATCGGCGGTGCTCTTGTAGAAGTGTCCTGGCCTTGGTTGTTTTGGATCAACTTACCATTCTGTGGTGTCGCTTACATCATGATTCCTATCACTATGCGCATCAAGCGAAAGGAAGATGCACCAGTAAACACAAAAATCAAGGAGTTTGACTGGATTGGAAGCATCGTCTTTGTTGCTTCTTTGACTAGTTTCTTGATCCCTCTCAGCTGGGGTAAGTTGAATATCGATCAAGTGTCGTGCCCCTTGTTACTGACTGATATTCATAGGTGGTATCATGTATAACTGGAGTAGTGCGAGAACTGTTGTTCCTCTGGTCCTTGGTATCATCGGTCTCGTCGTTTTCGGCGTCCACATCAAGTTCTGCAGAAGATACTCTCGATGCGATCCTCTTTTACGACCCAGTCTCTTCACCTCTCTCACAGCCCTCTCCGCCTACTTTGCTACCATCATTCATGGCATAATCGTTTGGTGTCTTGTCTACTACGTCCCCCTATACCATGAGATCCGAGGATCTTCACCTATCACTGCAGGTGTCGCTGTCTTGCCATTCACTGGGACGGTAGCGCCAGCTGCTGTCGTGGTTGGGCTCCTGATTGCAAAAACCGGCGTATATAGACCTTTTATTTGGGCCGGATGGACTCTGGTGCCCCTCGGAATGGGCTTGATGATGCTGCTCGAGAAAGGCACAGAAACTTTCAGATGGGTGCTCATTTATCTTACAGGAGGACTCGGCCTGGGCATCCTTTACTCAGCCCAGGCCTTTGCTTCCCAGGCTTCTGCTTCCAACACTGATCTTCCATTTGCCGCCAGTATGTACGCTTTCTGTCGCTCCCTCGGTCAGGGGATTGGCGTTGCTGTTGGTGGAGTCACTTTCCAGAACCAGTTCCGCAAGCAGATCGAGAAAAGCTCCGAATTCGCATCCAAGGCTGATGAATGGGCCAAAAATGCATCCTCGCTGATTCAGATCATCAAAAAGTCTCCTGCTAGCATGCAGCTTATGAGGAATACTATTGTCGATGGTTATATCAAGGGTCTGAGGACAGTTTGGATGGTTTTGACTTTTTTGGCTTGTATTGCGCTCATAGTGTCGCTCGTATGTGTCAAGGCTAAGAGCTTGGATCGCAAATTTGAGACTGAGCATGAGTTGGATCAGGGTGCAGGTGAGAAGAGCGGCAAGTCAACACCAGAAATAGGTGTCTGATGCTGACAGTGTGAGCCTATTGTTTGTCTGAAAATAATGAGATTTAGCAACAAGATTTTTGTATGTAGGATGACGTCTGAACTGGAGCAAATGTATTTAGGTGATCGGATGCTGTAAGTGAAAATTTGACAATTTGAACAATCCATGCTTCTGTTAACTGACGTTCTGGAAACTGGATGTTAAGTCGACAGACAAGTCGTATTCACTCATCCAAACACACCACATACATATTGCCAACTTGGCTGCGAAATATCAACAAGCAACGAAGGCAAGATGGCCGAGCGGTCTAAGGCGCTGTGTTCAGGTTCTATACGAACTAGGACGATTCGCAGTCTCGAAAGGGGCCTGGGTTCGAATCCCAGTCTTGTCAGCTTTCTTTTTCACGTGATAGCTTCTGGACAGTTACGAGGTTGTTCATTCTTTTTGCCGTTGATGGTGGACGGTCTTTGTTGTGTCTCGGACAAAGAACCCAGTGCCAGTGATACTCATCAAAGATGGTGGGTAGGTACCTTTTCTCACAGTGTGTTTAGTATTAAGTTCAAACAATGGATGGCGTCACTGATTCAGCCCAGTGCGACAAAGCTTTGAGTTTAGGCGGGCTGTTTTAGTTGGTGGCTGCCCGTCATAACTCAGGTACCGCCCCTCCAGCTTCCCAGGTCAATCTGATAGTGGACGCGGCTACGCGCGCTTCGCCATTTCGACCGCGTAAATTGCCGGGGTAGCTACTAAGATTCTATACCTGGATTCCTTTTCTGACGCCAACTCGTCTGTCTAGTCCTTCACTTACCCACACTTTATCACTCACGAATGTCTTGTACACCATATCTGCAATGGAAACGGGCTCGTCTTCTTCCAGTCTGTCTTCGCCGGCTTCTTTTGTAACCGCGCATGATGTTGCTCTCGACAAGTCCACTGCCGCCAGCAGCCCCGTACAAGACAACCCTTGTCCCTATCGCGATGGGCGACAACTGCCCCGCGACTTGAAGTCGCATTGCCAGATTCTCCTGGAAGAACAACTTTGTATGTTGCGTGTATACTATTCCTTCGACTGAACAATCTCTAACACCCCACCAGATACCTCCGCGATTAATCTCCTTAGCAGCATTGCCGCATCAGGCGCATCAAAACGCAAATCCACAAAGAAGCCAGTTCCTATACCTCCCCCAACTCACCTCGCCCTCCTGAATACCCTCATAGTTCATCCTCTTCTCACTACGCGTGTAGAGAAGAAGGATCAGCTTGACGTCTCCTCATACGCCTTGGATTATTTGCGCAATATCCTCAACCTTGTTGGTCCCGTCAACGCCGACTTCAGAACAGCCTTTCAATTCAGTTCCGCGCCGCGCTGGGGTCGCCGATGGGATCAAAATGCACACACAAACGATAGCGACGTGTCTGATTCAGATTCAAATGGCGATGACGAACGACTTCAAGGCAAGCTTGCAAACGATGGCAGTGTATGGAATCGCGGCCAGGACTTTTGGTCAACCATTGGCTGGGCGTTTAATTGCAGCACATTGTATCCAACAAGATGGCGTTACTGGAGAGCTTGGTTGGAATTCATGTTGGAAGTCTTGGAGGCCGACTGGGACGAACGCGAGCGACGCGATAAGGAAGCACAGCAAGCGAACGGCCCAGAGAGCGAAATGCCTCGGACCTCACGCGAGGATTCCATCATTTTCATGTATATGAATCAACAAAATGGCCGTCAAAATGGAGCCAGAGGATTTGTCAAGGCCTTACTTGCAGACGGAAGTGAAATATCGTCATCGGCGTATCGAGAGGTATTCGACAAAGAGCCCAAAGGCCCACGCAAGGAGTCTAAGAAACGAAAGCGGGAGCAAGTGCTCGACTTGGAGAACGATAAATTTGGCGACTACTTCGATGATGAGTCCATGTCTTCGGGTGTTTCTGAACCACCCACCCCCCAGAAACCCAAGGATTCGCGAAAACTAGGGACTGCGGGAGTGCATGCGCCAGGCTTTGTCGAGTCGGTCAACATACGCCTTCGCCTTTTCAGTCTACTATCAGCAGTAACATGGTCACTACAAAAACCGGCTGATCTCAATCGCTTATACGAAGAGTATTGTGCGTCCCTAAAACTTTTACCTCTTCCCATGTTTTCTCTTTTCGCTTGCCAACGACCAAACATTCTGGTCTCCGAAGCTCGCATTACCATTACCAAGGAGTTGTTCGACCTGTTACTGCCCTCATCCTACAAACACCCTTCCAAAGTTGACAAGGAGGGTGAGGCAAGGGGGGCATTGACCCTACCCATGTTGGAGCATTGTTATGTCGCCCATCCAGCTAACACTGTGGCACTGGAAGATAACGCAAAACTATCTCTGGTTGTCGAAGATGCTATACAGCTACTATGGGCATGCGATTTGATGGAGTACTCAAAAGATTTTGAAGAAGCTGTCGAGAAGGGCATCAGGGCTCGGGAAACAAAAGCAAAAAAGCGGCGCACTGGGAAAATGAAAAGCGATGGAAGTGAAGTTCTTGCGCAAGAGCTTCTTAGCAACTCTAGCGAAAGAATTCGGATCTTGCTTGAAGCACTGAAGCTTGACCAGGAAGAGGCGTCATGACAACGGTAATGTTTTGAAGTTCTTGCGATTGTTCGGTATTGTACAATTTTATAGACCACCCGTGTATATAGACATAATGTCGTAATGAATGATGATACCCCATATTTGCCCTCACGAACTTGGTTCGTGACTCTCATCAGTTGTCGCTCTTGTACAATATAATTACAATTGCTGCGGTGCCCATAACGCTGCAAAGAAACTTGCAGGGATGAACCACGCGATTAATGCCTGTTTCAACGCCTCTTGGCTGCCGGAGGAGTCCAAGCAGAAGGCTGCCATGTCTCGCTCGGTGCACTTGCTTTGGCCTTCGCCCAAGGGTCATCCTTCTTTTCAACCTCACCTTCGATCTTTTTGGCGCCCGTATCAGCCTGTGCAGCCTTGTTGTCCTGCCCCGAGGAGCTGGCATTAGCTGGTTGCAACAAAGGGGCCGGAACAGCCTGCGGAGCTTCCATGACCCGCGGCTTGGCCTCCCATCGAGCATCAGCCTCAGCAGCAAGTGTCTTCATTCTTGCCTGGCGCACGACATCGCTTTGCTGCTCTTCAATTGTCGGGGGTTCCTCTCGTGTGTGTCGTAGCCATTGATGCCACATTGGGCTGACCTTTACAGATGAAAGATGTGTTGATCCTGGGTATTGAACAATTCGCCGCCAGCGCTCGCGGCTCTTGGCGCCGCGCGTAAGTCGAAACTCCCAATACGTATTCCCTTGGAGATCAAACCCTGATGGTGTGTAAGTGAGAGAGTCAAATGGGCTAGAGGAGGAAGACAATTAACGAACCCATGAGGAAACGCTTGCGCCATGGTAGGCGGAGAGCTTTCCACTTGTACCAGGCCCTGGTAACAGGACCAATCTGATTTGAGGCCATTGTGCCTGTATGTTTTCGTCTGGAGTCTCAGTATGTGTCACCAGAGATACTCTGCATGGAGGGGCGCAAACGACATAGAAGTCTTGAATCCATGACAAATTCAGCCACGTCATGAAGCTCCAGCCACCGGAACCGTCACCCAGCCACCTTATATCAAGTCCACGTCATTTCTTGGTGGGTTGTATCGGCGTTGGGTGCATGCCGCCCAATCTTGCCTACTTCGATCCAAGGTACTAATATTCCTTGAATACCTCGCACCTCGGATCCCCGGGAGGTATCCTGCTCTTTCTTTCCTTTTGCCTATTCTTCTGGTCCACATCTTGCACCTTGAACCTGACCTTTCCCAAAACTGTTGGAGAAGGTTCATTTCTTTTACTGCGACTTGATACCCCTCATCACCTAATCTTGAAGCTGCGCAACAACCCATTGCGACTGCGAAAGGACTGCGCGGTGTATACAAAATTCACGACCATTCAGTACCAACTTGTACCAGCCGAAATAGAATCCTACTTATCCCGTTTCCCTAGAAGTGATTGAACTCCCACCGCTCGATAATCTAACCGCAAATTCGTCGTCATCATGGCGTCCGTGTCGTCACTTGATAAAGACTTGCGCAAGATGCGCCTAGAGAAATATACACCCGCTGCAGCGAACGAAGCGCGCTCATGGATTGAGGACATGCTGGGGGAGAGCCTCTCTTCGTCAGATTTGCTAGAGGGTCTCAAAGATGGTGTAGCTTTGTGCAAGTAAGTCAACCCCGGTCTTGACCATCATGAATGCGGGACTTATACAACTCTCAGGCTCGCCAATCGCGCCCTACCGCCCCCAGGACTCCGGTTCAAGAAATCCTCCATGCCTTTTGTACAAATGGAAAACATCTCGCTCTTCCTACGCGCCTGCCAGTCTCCGCCGTTGAATCTTCAGCAGCACGATACATTTCTAACTGTCGATTTGTTCGAGCAGAAAGATCCGGCGCAAGTTCTACAGTGCATTGGCGCATTCAGTAGAGCGGCTCATGCTGCCAATCCTCAAAACTTTCCTGTGTCGATTGGGCCCAAGAACCGACCAGATACTGTGACACCACAAGGAACGGGCTCAAGAACCCCCACTGGAACTCGCGACAGAGGTGCATCTGTCAATAGCAATAAGTCGCCGGCCTTTGGACGCTCTGCCATGATGCCTCATCGAACAGGTGACTCCGGTTCTGGTAGATGGAGTCCCACCAAGAGCCCCAGAAACAGACCTGAATCTCCTAGTACCGTTAGCAGCTGGAGCAAGAAGGAGCACGAAGGTACTACTTCACCAGCTTGGAATATTGCTCAATACGGCTACCTAGGAGGTGCCAGTCAAGGCAATTTGGGCATATCATTTGGTGGAAGGAGGCAAATCACTAACGCCAGTCCCCGCGTGCCAACTCTTGGTGACAAGGAACGCCGTCGAAAGGAGGAAGAAGAACGTGCCCGTCTCGAAGCCGAAGAAGAAGTGAAACGTCGAATCGAGGAAGAGGAACGCGCCAGGTCGGAAGAAGAACGTAGGTGGGAGGAAGCGACGGAGCAATTGAGACAGCAGGAGCGAGAAGCAGCCGAAGAGGAGAAACGACGATGGGAGGAGGAAGAAAGGCAATGGAAGTTGACAGAAGAACAAAGGCGCAAGGAGGAGGAAGAGGCTGAAGCTCGATTGGAGGCGGAGCGCAAGTCCTTGAAGTCTCGCAACGACTCCAAACTGACAGGGCAATTCTTGAGTCAGTATCGCGCTGAGCAAGGAGCCTCGCAGCAGGATGGCGCTTCAGAGGATGATTACAAGAACCGGGTGAAGCAGCTGGAGCAGGAGTTAGAGCTCGCTCGACAGCGCGAAGCCGAGTATGAGCGAGAGCGTCAAGAGCGAGCTCCTCGAACCGGAAGCGCTGAGACCAAGCCGACTCCTAAGCCTAAGCCCAAGCTGATATCCAGTCCCCCTACCCGCTCTGATTCGTGGTCGAAGGATGAGCGGGAGGTCCTGCGCACTCGCTCTCCGTTCAACAGGGAGCCTATGCAGACAAACACACCCCCTGTGTTGCCCTCCAGGTCTCCTCGTCCTCTTCCTGACCCGACTGCCCTGCCGCAGGCAAAATCACCAAAACCCAGCAGCCGTCCTCTTCCTGATCCTGTTGCATACGCGTCTAAGCCTGCACCTTCGCCTGCTTCTTCAAGTCGCACAGATCGCTTCTTATCCAGAAATCCAGCCCCTTCGCAACCAGCGACCCAGACCACCTATTCTCGAGAACTTGGCGCCACAGCTGAGCAAGATGCTGAGGACAGACGCCGTGTCGAAAGCCAAAGCAAGACCAAAGCTGGTGGGTGGGCGTCGAAATCACTCCTAGAGCGCGAAATGGAAATGGAACGACAACGGCAGCGTGAGTGGGAGGAGTCGCAGAAGGAAACTGCTGCGGCAGTGCGTTCCAACGAAGGTGTAGAGGGCATTGGCGGCGGTATTGGTGGTCGCTGGGATGTTGGACAATGGGCCGGTTATACTGGCGGCGATAGCCAAAACAAGGGGTCGATAGGTATTGGGGCTGGACGAAGGCAAATCGTAGGTCCTCGACCACTACCTGAGCAACCGCGGTAAGAGGATAGATAACCTTAATGTATGAACAGAATTAAGCCATTGTTATAGTTGCGTCACTAGTCGAGCGCCGCAAATTCAAAAAGCCAACACATTTGATCAATTATTGTAACATTAATGTCCGCTTGACGAAAGTCCATCATAGTTTATGATCAGAGAAATTTCATAACCTGCTATGGCTATATAGACCCATTTTAGTGCGTTGATATAAACATATATTGTTTCGTGTGCTGAAGCATTACTTATACATGACTTCGGTATATACTGTCAAATGGCACCTTTCATCCCCGTCCTTGTTACATGATCAACATAAATATGTCGAGAAATCATTATAGAAAAATCCACCCATTTTGTCTAAATCCAACCCTGAAAGGGGAACACCACCCGCTCCTTGCTTGTGTAAAGCCAATCGTCATCATCATCATCATAAAGCACTCAAGCCTCTTTCTCCTCTCCTGCGGCAGCTGCCTCGTCGCGACATCGCTTGCACATACACCATCCTCCCAAGCTACCCTTTGCCCACTCCCTTCGTTGCTGCACGGGTAGGTTGACGTCGCAGTAGTGGTTGAGAATTTCTTCGCCCTTTTTGATACCCCCTGGACGACCACCAACCACACGCTCTTTTCTGGCTTCGAGGACCATACGGCCGCCCCATTCCCAAGTGACGTTGGGATCGCAGTCATGGTTCGCGAGACACCAGTACGGATGAACAGCAGCGACATCGGGTCGACCGTCTCTAGGATTCTTGCGAGCAGAAGCGGTACCGCGGAATTTGGCATATAGTGTGTTCATCACCCAGAGATCGTACTCGTGGAGATTTTCGTAGATATCAATATCCATCTTTTCGAGAACGTGTAGCGGCGTCTCGATGTTGTATTTAAAGGAAAAAGGAAGTGTCCACTCGGGTGGCGGGCCAGCATTTGGTGAGACGTTGATGTCGTTAGTTCGAGTCGGGACAAAATCACCCCAGATGTACTTGACCTCTCGGACATCTAAGGGGTTAACCTCCTCGTGAGCTGCGATCGCTAGGACCCTAGAAAGAAGCAAAAGGTAAAGCGTGTGGTCCGCTTCGAATGCATCGGGGTCCTTGGCAATTGCATCGACATCCTTTTCGCAAACGGCGGGGTGGTATCTCTCCATGGCCTGGTCGAAGCAGTACTGTGTGCAGAAGACGGTATCGTAACATTCAGGGCAGCTCACAGGCTCATTCTGACTCCCTAAAGGCGGCAGGTCGGAACTACAGGCGTCGCAGATAGAGTCCTTCAGTCGGTTGTTGGCGGTAAGGAGTGAGTACTCCCTGAGTACAGCCTCACCAGGGGCTATGTCCTCCTTGGCGAAAACGCCGAGCTGTTTGCATGTCGGAATGATTTCGTAATCGTCAGTGTTGCTGGCTCCTTCTAATAGCACAGGCAGAGTAGCGACCTCGACTGCACACTTGGGTGCCATGCCGCTCAGGTGCTCGTTTAGTTCGGCCAGCGATTGCGGGGCAAAGCGATCAGGCTCATGATCATTCCAGGGGTAGACCTCGCGGCGGACGAGACCTTGATCGGGAAGATTGGGATAGTCAATGTCAATGTCATCACGGCGAAGTCTTCTTCGGGCGACAGTGACAATGTTGCTCTTGGTATCGAGCAGTTCTTGATTCAACGGCGATAGTCGGAGACCCCGCTGGCAGAAGCTGGCAGCACTTTGTAGCGAGCCGCAAAGCAAAAGACCAAGTGAGATAATTTGATATGCACGAACTTGGGCCAGAATGGCCAAACGTTTAACCGCTTCATCTTCTATCTCGGAGCCAGCTTCAGTGGTCTGAATATCATCCTGGGGCAAGTTGCCGTGGGCAAGAACATCTGGAAGTGGGACTGCGGTATGCATCTGTAGAGACTCAAGAGCCTGCTCATGATACTCGAATCCTTCGTTGAGGACCTCATCTGCAAGAGTGAGTGCGCGATATGCATCGCCAGCTGCGAGGTCTGGATATCCTAGATCTGAGTGGACGGCTGCCCTGTCGAGATAGAGTATCAAGTCGTAAGGTAGGCTGGAAAGCCCTTCTGTAAGCTGTGATCGCCTATCCAAAAGCTTCTCGTTCCGAGCTGTCGGGTCCATGTTGAGAAATGGGGTTTGCTTGCGAACTGTACGACGATAGGTCGAGGAAGGATGATGAATAGAGAGGAGTGAAAGGAAAAGTTGAACTAATGGATTTAGGCCAAGGCCCAACTGCGGACCCTATAAATCACAATTCGCGGCCGGCAGAAATCGGCAACGAAGGCAGTTGTATTAGATAATGAAGGAAGAAGTGCGGTAGAGTGATAGAGAGGCCCAGAAATAACAACAATCCGAAGATGAGATGACAGAACAAGAATTCGGGGGCAAGGCTGTTCTTCAAAGACAAGAGGCTTGATATTAGTGTTAGACCTGCTGTGCAACGAAGGGGGTTTATTCCCTGTTAGCCAGGGATTGCTGTGAAGACCCTGAAATCTTGATATTATTGCCGAAGAAAAAACAGGGCATTTGGGTATGTAATTGGCCCCAGGCTGAAAGAAGAGTAATAAAAACAGGCTTGGCGAGGTCAATCATCAAACAAATATCGTGTTGGCCGCTACTGGTGGCTGGTGGTGAAAGGATGACGGAGAGAAGGTTCCGGGTACCGGATGCCAGCCAAGCGTGTGTGTGGTCAAATGAAGCCTGAATTATTCATTTGATCGTCAGGGTCCATCCTTTTTACAGTACGATTTGCAAAGACAGGGAAGGCAAAAAAAAAAAAAAAAAGTAAATACGACGTCCCAGGTGGGAACTAAAACTTCATCCAAGCCATAATTTGATGTGCCAAATATGTATGTACATCTGCCGAATTTACCTACAAAACAGAGGCCAAGTTGGCATATTTACAAGGAGATTTGATTATGGGTGCTTATTCTACTAAGTCATTGATTGATTCATTAGGTATCGTCTCATTAGGTACCTAAGTGTCTAGCAGGTAGCTATCACAGACTCTGTAGTCTGGATCACAGTAGTATTTCGGCACGGCATAGTGCTGCCGGCCCGTTGGTAGTAGGTATTTGTTAGTGATGGTCTAGGGGAAGTAACCAATCACATTATCCATTAAAAAAGCCAGAGATGATGATGGAAACAATCTCTGTCTCTGTCAAGTCCAACTCAACGTTGGGCAACCTGCAGAGGAGAGGGCTTCACTATGAATCTCAATATCGGTTGATGGGAGTTATCACAACTCGTATATTGAATTGACAGAGGCTGTGGCTTTGTTCGCCGTCTCTTGCAAGATGTAGAAGTGCATTTACCCCTCTCTGAAGCGTCCAAGATGACTGACGGCTTTGCCGTGATCCTTCATCAGGTGACAAGATAGACATGCTAGACGTATGGGTCCTCTGGCGAACGAGAACTATCAAAAACGTTGCAGGCTTCCAGACTCGTCCAGTACCTTGGCTGCTGGGCTCTTTGGGTACATTAGTACCAGTTACGTCCATATCATCTGGCCGATGAAAGACGGGAGGGGTCAAAAATTTCAGGGTATCCTACTAAAGGTACCTAGAGGGGTATAAGTTGATACCTAGTGAGGGGCAGAAAGCAGAGACATGCATCCATCGACAGACCAAAGATTGAACTGCTGGTTCGAGGCGCAGCTGAAATATTTGAGTACAACAAAATGTTGGGTTCCAACGATAACTTTCTGACTTTCCATCTTCCTTCAACGTCTATAGCAAAAGTTTAGATTTTCTAGCCCTGTACTGCTTGGCATGACATGACCGAGCTTGACAGGCTTCAACGAAACCACTAGCGGCGCGCTTAAACGCCTCAGTGCTAAACTGACGGTACTACCTCGCGATTCTGCAACTACGTCATAAGCGTTGCTCTGAGTAAAGCTTTTTGCCATGGAAGCCAAACACGACAGGTATATGCTTGTCGGTCGACCGTTATTGTCATGTTTTTTCCCCATGTCTTTCCGGTTCTTGTAATAAATTAGTAGTGATATTTCACTTTCACTACCATATATCGGTAAAATAATATGTTGAGCAAATTACTTGATGTCATTGCTATCCGGTCTATACAGATGGTAGAGAGACTCGGAATCTTTGAGCATTCTGATGCGACATATCCAGCTTCAGTGAGCCTGAGCCTACTAGAATACGTGCCTAGCAGTTGTGCATGACAAGAGCCGCAGGTTCACAGTAGTATACATAATAGTACCTAGCGTCGGGTGTTTTGACTTTGATTAGTGTACTGTAAATGTGCTGTGTCACCACTCTGCGACGATGATGATGTTTTGCCCTGGGTTGGTCTCGATGCCTCTCCGACCAGGGTCAGGCAGATAATGCAAGGTATGTTTGAAGACCATATACAAGGCGACGGGCAGCGTCCTGATGTTTGTCATATTACCATGAACGGCTTCCATCATTATGCTGAAGCATTGCCACGTGCTATCTCTTTGCCGTACTGTACCTGCTTACCTGTGCCAACGGACAACCTCTAACCTGTCAACCGGTAACTGACCTGGAATAAACGGCACTCCGATAAGCTTTTTGTCATTAGCACGCGGTTAAACAGGTGCAGTACCTAGTAGCGAGTGGTCCAGGTCCTGCCTTGCATTGCATTATCTTGAAACATGATCAGAGAAACTCAACCAAACACAACTCAGATAACCCAGGGTCAAAAAGTCAAAATAGTAAACTACTGTGCTACAGTACTGTATCTAGCACGTCACCGCCCAGAGCCCATTATCTGCACAAGCAACGGCAGGTAATTGAGACAGGTTTAGGCTATTGCCGTATTTGATCATTCCCATTTGCTCCTGATACTTTAGTGGTAAGCAGATTTCAATGTCGTTATGAGGTACCTCAGGAAGCTATCGTGGTTCATTCCATTCCCGTCTGTCCTTCCCACATCCCCACTCCGTACCTTCCGCCCACAGTTGCTGGTCCTACTCGTGGGTATGTACTTCCCCATCTTCAAAGCGTACCCAGAACAACGATTACCGAATTTAATCCACTGTTATGACGAAGGTAGGTAGGTGCCCAATTACTACTTGCCAGAAACTAGAAAACCCGTCGGGCGGGTTTCCATGAAACCCCGCCTCCTCTGAGCTTCCCAGTCTACACGACTTATCAAATTATTCCACGAACGGCCAAACCAGGTCTTTACAACCTCTCTGCTTTCATTACCAATTCCATACCCTGGGCTTGTACTTTTCTCTTTTCCCACCTGGTTCAAGGATCCATCAGAGCTTTAGGAAAAAAGACTCATCAGCTTTTCTGACATCTGCCTTTTTTCTCGTCTTGCCTTTTTTTTCTCTTTTCTTTCTGTACCTCCCTCGCCAACTCATCGCAAGCTCCAAAAGCTCGTATCACAACATCACGATGGGTAAAACACAACCTAACCTCTTCGCTTTCCGCGACGTGAATGCTCTTGCCCCGGCATTGCGCTCGTACGTTATTCAGAGCCAGGCTGCTGGTATTGCTCGACACGGTGCTTTCAAGGTTGCTGTCTCTGGTGGTTCGCTGCCAAAGACACTTGCCCAGGCCCTCTTGGCCCCCTCTTCCGGTCCCAACGATGTCGTCGATTTCGCACGCTGGGAAATCTTTTTCGCTGACGAGCGTGCCGTGCCTCTCGACCACGAAGACTCCAACTATGCTCTTCTGAAAAAGGAGCTCTTGGATAAGATCCCTGAGGATCAGAAGCCTACCGTCCATCCCATCAACACCGAGTACCTGAACGACACTCAGGAACTTGCTGACCAGTACGAGCAGACCCTCGTTGCTAGCTTCGCTAGCCGCGACTCTGTTCGTCTGCCCATCTTCGACCTCCTCCTCCTCGGATGCGGACCGGACGGACATACCTGCTCTCTCTTCCCCGGCCACGAGCTGCTCCGTGAGGTCAACGCCTGGGTCGCTCCTATCGAGGATTCACCTAAGCCTCCCCCCAAGCGCATTACCCTCACTCTTCCCGTGGTTAACCACGCTGTCCGCGTTGCATTTGTCGCCACTGGAGGCGGCAAGAAGGATATCATGAAGCAAATCTTCGATACTGAGGGTGGTCTGCCCTGTACTCTTGTCAACGAGGGCACGGGCGAGCGCTGCAGCTGGTTCGTTGACGAGCCCGCCGTCGAGGGCGTCAGCTTCCCTCGAAGGGCTTTTCTATGACACCATCCCCAAGTTAGCTATAATACCAAGCATCTCTACCCAGTTTTTGCGCCGTAGCCTGATATACCATGCAAGACCACGTCAAATACTCTGACAACCAGGTGGGGTCTGGCATCATACGAAAATCGCGGGGTAGCTGGACGACAAGCTACCCGTTCCATTATTACCCTGGTTTACAAAACTGAAAAATCAGTGGCCATGCCTGATTCCTCCAAAACAAACTACGTGCATCGCGGAGTATGCCACTCGGCATCTGGGTCGTATTCGCTTCCTACTTCTTATGACTTTACTATTTCTTCACGACACCATTTCACTTTGGCGTGGAAACCATCTAGAGACCGTTCTTTTTTGAGGTCGGGGAGCTTCCAAATGGCATGGCAACACAAACCGAAGCACAAAAAAAGAAAAAGAAAGAAAAAAAAATATACAAGTATCAGCAGCTTTCTTGAGCTAGAACTCAGATCCCAAAGACTTGGCGTTCGAATGCGAAATTCCTGTTTTCAATCGATATCCGGTCAATTTATGCGAACAACAAATGATAGATAGAGGCACACATTCTACTCGGCATGGCTTCCTTGTAGGGCAGCCAATGGACTTATATAACGGCTCTGTTCTGAGTCGGTAAGGAAGGGGAGGGGGAAGTCAATCTATTCGTTACATGAAGAAAGTGAATTGCCTGCTGTGATGCCGCTCATGTCTATGTCATATGCCACTTTGGTTCATTTGATATTTCAGCAAGCGCGTGCGAAACATGTTGAACATATTGCTCCGTCTTACACAACTCTCCAAACTGCTCCAGCTCTTGGGGTATCATCCACGTCCTCATCTCTGTTCATCCTTTCGATCCAATCATCTTCACGCGCAAGCGCATCGCGCTCAATATCCTCCATGACATTCAATTCCGTCAACATGCCATGAACGAGCTCTCGAGATCCCTCCACCATGCGTTGCAGACTCGACCGTTCCTTGGTGTTACTCTCCCCTTGATCCTCTGTCGGAAAGTCTCCCAGTTGACTGAGCTGTAGCTTTAGGGTATCCAATCGTCGGACCAAACCGGCACATTCATCTTTCCACGCAGAATCAAGTTCGCCAATGAAAAGCACGTCGCTCTCTTGCAACAACGCACCGCCCTCACGCCGTGCCTCTTCAATTTCGCACATCCGTTCGACCCATCGCTCAAAGCGTCTTACAGCCCTGGCGTAGCGACCACCAGGTTCCTCCAGCGCCCAGAGGCCACTCATGACCGAATCCAATACCTGGATGCGCTCTTCCAGACCACCCCCAACGGCCCATTGACGAAGCGCTAGGACATTCTCCTTCTCGACCTCCGCCTTCTCCTGATCGTCAATTTGTTTACTCTCGGCAGCAAGATTCGAGAATTGTTCTCCCAGCTTGTGCTCGGCACTAGCTCTCCACCCAGCATCAACAGCGGGTGCATCTCGATGCAGAAGATGCAGCTGTAAAAGTTCGGTCTGTAACCTGCTTGTCTCGGCGGATGCGGCGACATTGGCAGGAAGCTTTGATGGTGATGGTGGCGCGAGGAACGTTGATGTCAGGGGTTTCGGCGCGGAAGACTTGGCGGGCGAATAGTGCTGCTGGAGGGTCGAGAAGGCTGGCCGAAGGCGAGGCGCAGCGCCAGAGGGCTTTTCTACCTTGGGCGCTGCCGAAGAGCGTAGGGTGCGAGTCGACTTAGTGGCAGTGGTGGTAGTAGTGCTCGTAGTTGTGGTACTACTGGCCGACGAGGTCGACGAGGTCGGTCTCAATGCAGGTGCATTCTTCAATCCGGTCGCGGTGCTCTTAGCACGCGTATGCGAAAGGGCTGGGGCTTTCCTAGTAGTTTGAGTCGATCCATCTGCCGAGGTCGGCCTCACCGCTGGTCGGGTTCTCGTAGTTGTCGTTGAAGGAGGATACCTAGTTTCTCTCTTCACAGGTTCTGATGCTGCTGGTTTGGTTGGCTGTTTGACAGAGGTTGTTCTTGAAAGACCGGGTGCACCGTTCCTCAACGTCCTTGTTGTAGTGCTTGAAGTTGTTGCGCTTCTAGTCAAAGGCTTTATAGGGAGACGACTCGGTGAGTGGTCTGCATCTGGTGCATTTGTAGCGGCAGCAGCAGCAGTAGTAGTTCTTGTTGCTTTTGTAGCGGTGGAAGAGGAAGGGGCGGGTTTACGGATTGATTTTGAGCGTTGTAATGTGGACATCTTGACCCCCCTTCGTAATCTGTCTCGAGATAAAATGGGAATGGGATGTTTTAGTGAATGTTTATTGTGATGAAGGATGTAAGGGTCGCTTGGGCTACGGGTAGGTACCGGTAAGCTACGGTGGGTTCCGTTAGCCGGAGCACGGCCAGGGCTAAGTAAGGTACAAGTGGAGCTAGGCCTGCAGTGGCGGATCCTCGATTCTGTAACGTGGACTCGGAACCTGACTAGCTGAGCTGAGACCCAAACTCGGAAAGGGACCTCTGATACAGATGTTTAGTCTAGGCCAGGGAACCACCTGAGGAATGTAATTGTTTGACCAGAAACACGAGAGATCAATTGAGTTCAGCATTATGCAAGAGGTCCTACAAGAGTCAAGTCTCATGACATCTGGTGCGACTCGCTCAGAAACTCCCCTTCATCCGTCCATGGATTGCACTTGGTCACGTCCCAGCCAAAACATCGATAGTTTCACTTAATGTAACTTGTCGTGGGCTTTTGGATCAAGAGTTCTTCTCAGAATTCATCGGTATGTAAAGCGATCCCATCTAGGGTATCGCGATATTATCTGTATTTCAGATTGCTGTATCAAAGCAACAAACATGAGCCCATCTCTCTCTTTGATAGTGAGATTAGACTAACAACATTTTGATAACATGGCCTCCCCGTTTCATCTTTTTTATCATCCTGGCAGGTGTGCTGCTGATAGCAAGCGTGGTATCATCCCATCGCGACAAATAACATTATGCGGCGTCTATATCCTTCCTCGGCATTCCTTCAAAAATCTTCTCATATAATACATGCAATGTATCAAACAAAGCAATCCCGCGACAGTTCTCTATGCGAAACAAAAGAAAAGGCACAATGACGATAAGTGTGAATATCATGTTTGTAAAAGTCATAGATGACTGATGAGTTTTGTATGGCAAATTGGATGGTGGTAGTGTTGGTGTATGTAGAATTATGCCGTAACCTGCAGGCTGTCAACCATACGGCGGAGGTCATTGCTATTGTTGTGAAGCGTTTTCACGCAGGGTTCGCATATTCGTAAATGGCAGAAAGTGCAAGTCCATCGGTCTTCAACATCTGATTTATGGCAAGTCTGACATGTTAACGGGTAATATCTGTTGGTCCGGCGGTTCATCGTCTTATGTCCATGGTAACAAGAGAAATGTGACTTCTTGAGAGGCGGTGCTTTGAAAATGGTGCCCTCTTCAATAGGGGTTTCGGACTGTCTGGGGAAATATGCGACTTGGGGGTCGTACTCTTGTACAACTTTCATTTCCGGGTACAAGGTACCATCTCTGCCTCTGTAAAGAGGCCCTTGAGAGTTCGATGAAACAAGCCTTGGGTCGTGCTCAGCTGATAATTGACGTGGCAAAGCATTCGATCGTACGGATGAATCTCGTGGTGGGAACCTAGAAGGTAGTTCCGCGGGTGGTTGAACTTGGTGGACCGCAGTGTCACTACTGGAGGATCCTCCACTACCCTTTGAATCAGTGAGCGAAGAGGGCAGTGATCCTACCAGTGGAGACTCATTTTTCAAACCCAATGATTCGGAAAAGGGCTTATCTGGCTCGAGACTTGAAAGTTTGGGAGTCGGAATAGCTTTTCGCGTAATGCTACCTGTGTTTCTTGAAGGCTCCTGGTTTTGATGTTGGGATGATATTTGGGGGATATCGTCGGGAAGCTCTGGCGACACCTGCGCAACAGGCTCTGGGGATGAAGCGGGCGATAGGGGTGAGACGATTGAATCCACCATGGGTGTCTTAATATCTTCCTTCTGATATTCAGGAGTGGGAGGGCGGTGTGCCCCGGGTCGCTGAGTTGGAGACTTGGTACTGTCGCTCGACAATTTCCCTCTTCGGTGAAACTGGAGCTTGTCTTTGAGACGATTGAGTTTGGAGCTGTTGCCACCCATTGTCGGGCTCTCAAGTACCTGCTCAACAACTGGCGTCTGTCGAACGTCCTGGCCAGCAGGAGCTGCTGGTTCGGTGCTCCCAGGCTGCCAGCTCGGGGCTGTGGAGATTGAGGGAGGCTGCTGTTGAACGGGTGGTGGCTGTGCGACTGTAGGTTGTGTCGCAGCGGTGGAACCGTGGCTAGATACGAGCGCCAGGTCGGGAAGCTCAATGCTCCGATCGGCCTTTGAGGATCGACGACGCCAAAGTTGAGGCTGCTGTTGCTGCCGCTGCTGAGACTGAGACGATGGAGAGTTCAGTTCAGGCGACTTCTTCACTGGGACTGGTTTCCGAATGGGAGCAGGAGTTGCCGGGAGATGATATTTGGTGTCTTTGGAAGGAAGCGGTGGTGGTCGAAAATCCTTAGCGGACAACTTAGCATCATATTGTTGATGTTGATATTGCTGAAACTGGTGTTGCCGGGTGGGGGCGCTTTCCAACGTGCCAGTCTTGGTGTTGGCAGGTGGAACTTGGTGGCTCGGGGATGTGTTTGCCTCACTTTGAAGAGCACTGCTGTTAGCTTCGTCCGGGGATCTAACCAGTGATTCACCCGAGGAGTGTGAGTAAGCTGATAAGATACTCGACAGTGAGTCCGAAGGTGAAGGAGGTGTTTGCGAAGGAGATGGCAGTTGAGACTCCTTTTGAGGTAGTGGTGGTGGATTTGCTGATAGCTTGCCTATGGGTCGACGTGGGATCGCCATTTTGGGCGGACTGGATGGAGGAAAGTTGACTGAAAGCAGATGCAACGGCGGCAGTGACGGTGGTAACGACGTTGCGTTTGCGTTGCCTATACTAGTCGAGCGCGGCGGTGGAGGAGGAAGTTCTTTTGCTGGTGGTAGACGAGGGGAAGCTTCTTCGTAATAATCGTCATAAAAGCTTGGGTCGTCAGGGCCTGGGACATCCGGAAGAGCTTTAGACCAGCGAGAGGTGCCCGTTTTAGGCGGTTGCAGAGAGTTTGTGTTCAACATGGTAGCCATGATGAGACGAAATCTGTCGTGTCAACCTGGGACGACGGGGAGGGATGATGCCGTTAACTTGAAGCAAGTTAAAACAAGTGCAACCGGGGGACGCGACAGCAAAGTAATGCAAAAGGCTGGGTAACTAAAACGCATGAAATGCCGGGCCCTGGAATCCTTTAGATAATATGGATCAAAGGGGACCACGAGAAACGCGCCCCTCGAGGGAGCATCCAGGTAGAAATCAAGTGGGGAAGGGAGAGACGAGAGACAGGTGAAACCAGCAGAGAATGAATGAATGGAGCAGGAGTAGTAAGTTTAGATTGATATTGAATCAAGTGGGACGAACTTCCATCTAAATGGGATACAAGCAATGTGTGAGAGTGAGAGTGAGATGAGGAAGAAGTGAAAGAGAATGATGGAGAATACGTTGATGGAGAAAACAGAAGAAACGGTTCTTCGATGAAGAATAAAGTAAACAAGGAAGGAACAAAAAGGTGATTTAGATGGAAGGCGAAACAGAATTAACCAAGGGAAGGAGGCCTCGAGTCGATCCATCTCTTGGTATTAGGCAGGTTTGGGTTGGGTCTTGGTATTCTTCCACCTCCCATTGAATGTTTCCTGCACGCCTTGCCCAGCCAGTTTACTTTACTTGGCTTTTATTTAGTCTAGTAGGTGCCTTAGTAGCCAGCACCTACCTACCTAGGTAGTTAAAGTATGGAAGTAAGTACCGACTAAGGTAGGGTTTCATCGAGAAACTGCCAAAACCAGGCAATTCAAGGTTTGGATACCAGGCCGTTAGGATTGAGGCGTTCCATTAGGATCATGCAAAATAAAAGTACATACTAAACTGCGAGAATGGTGAATGGAGGCTTGGTCGTGGCTTGTGAAGGCTCTTTGCCCACTTCAAAGTGAACCGCTTCGAGGGGGAAAAGAGGCGAGCAACATTTCTGACTGTGGTTCGTCGAGTTCTGGTTCATAGCAATCCGCAAGCAGGGGACTTTTTTTTACTGGGGCCTGGACCAGGATTCGTAAGGTGAAACGACCATTAGATTGGATCTCCATCCAGTTTTGAGCGGGGGAACTTGATTCACTACAGCTGCTTCCACGTCACTTCCCACCCACCCCTGCATTAATTAAAAATTGACTAGGTAATGAAGAAGGAAAAATACATAAGAGTAAAAGGCATCCAATTTGCAGTTAATGATGATTCATTGAAAATTCAATGCCGTAAAAGAGATCACACGAAATCAGCAAATGGGATGCCTACTACTTTAGTATGTAGGTAGGTAGGTAAGTATGTAGTTCTTGTTCTTGTAAATACGGGCTATACTCGTGCTTTGTACCACAACTCAAATCGTGATACCAATAAACTCAAAAGCATCGGATAACTGCAGCTCTTCCTCGTGGGTGGCCAACTCGTAATATGCATGCAGACCCATCTTTTTTTCATCTCGTTCTAGGTATACTGTACTTAAGTTGCACAGCCTACCTACCTACCTACATATACTTAGGTAGCTTGTAGCTCTAGTTAACGCAAATCTATCAAGTCATTGTTATCGACTTGAAGCAAACAGAAGGGCCTTTTTGCCGTTCTCCCTCCCCTCGGGTCATATGACCGTCATCATCCATATCCTATTCTTGGCCGTAGAGAGATAGACATTTACTTTAGGGACTTGTCTTATTACTGAGCCACGCCTTGTCGTCATCCACCAAGCCGAGCATGCCGAAGTGATCAATTTGAAAGTGTCCGCGGACTTGTTATCCCAACCCTTGCTCTTGATCGCCCGCCAACTCAACACGTCACGTCTTATGCACGCTCGGGGCGATCGATCCCCCCAGCGTGCATCCAAGCATCTCCACAACTAATTACACGCTGCAGAGTTTCGGAGTCTGATAGTATCGCTCCACCCTCTCTATAAAACTAGATTACCCTGCAATATCCGAATGCATTCATCGCCCAGAGTTGCTTAAAAAGGCAAAATGTGCAGTAAGCATTTAACGGGGATATAGTTATGACGCGCTATTGTCTCTCTTCTGCGACGCTTTGATATTGGTTAGCGGAACATCCAACTTCTGAGCCGGATTAGTCTCCGATATGAATATTTGTTAGCAGTTCAAACCGACCAACCATTGCATGTTTCACATCAAAGTCGCTAAGAAGAAACATCTTCTAGACACAAATTGATGCTTTCGAACTCTCGTATGTGTTTCTGTTTTTTAATTAGAATTTGCATAACATCTTCGCATTACTGATATCATGATACGAACGGAACAAAAGTTAACTAATATGCGTTGGTTGTCTCACTTTACCTAAGTCTGAATTACATAGCAAGCTTTTGTGCAAACAACAAACTCTACCCTGAGATTCTGTTCTACGTCGGAAAGGCAGGCGTATGTTGCTCATGCGTGGCTCAGTTGATCATTGTTACATCAAGAAATGCCAATCATTGGACCATTGTAATTCGTCCTGCATAGTACGCCTCTCGATCTGAACGCAAATAACATTTGCCCAGCCCAACACGCAGATGAAATCCAACATATTCTGTCTGACAGTCTGACAGAAGTTGTGCACGGATCAGACACCCACCTAGCTTCTCTTGCTTCACATGGCATACGAAAGGTTGCCCTTCTTGACGACAGTTCTTAAGTCAGTATACCTGTCAAACCTAGCATTGAATAGCGATCAACTTGATAGCTGGCAAACCTCATGGCGTCTTGCCTTTTCCATGACTAGATGCACTCGCTCTTATCGTTGAGAAGGGTTTTTCTCATGACATGATGCTCTCCTTTGAGCCCATATGAGGGCTGCTCAGATCTCACTCTTACTGTCAGATACAGAAGGTAAGAAAATAGTCTGGGTGTGTAGACATAGGCAATTATATCATCCGAAGTGACCTGGTTCTATCGTGCTTTTCTACCCTTCTGTAACTTTCCTCTGCTGTGCATTTACTGTTCATGGCATTTCTCTGACAGAACTCCTCGTTTTGTAACTTACGTCCCCACTACAAGCAGACTTGGTAAAAATGCCGAACACAAGGAATTCAGAAAGTCCATCTGAAGTTGCACCACTTCTCAGAGATGATGGGAGCGATAGAACAAGCATTAGAAACACTGAAAATGGCCAACACGCGGAAGACGATATTCAAACACGAGTATATTCCGACAGAAAGATGAACCTACTTCTGGCAGCTGTCGGCATTGGTGTATGTCTTCTGGGCATCTCTAAAAGACCAAGCTATACTTACATGAATTACTAGGTCTATTTAGCTGCTGCAGATCAGCTCATAACAGTTGCAACATACGCAAAGATCGGCAACGAACTCCATGCTCTCAATAATACCAGTTGGATTGCTACAGCGTGGGACTATCAGCAGAGTACTATGAACATCGACTGACATCTCACCAGCTACTTTCTCACACTCACAAGCGGGCAACCTCTCTATGGCAAACTCAGCGATATCTTTGGCCGTAAATCTTGTCTTCTTTTCGCCTACACCGTCTTTGCTGTTGGCTGTCTTGGCTGTGGTCTGGCGCAGTCAATGGCCCAGCTCTGCATTGCGCGTGCTATATCTGGCATTGGCGGAGGGGGCATGAATTCCGTAGTCACTATTCTCCTTAGTGACCTGGTGCCATTGAAGGAGCGCGGAATATGGCAAGGAAAGATGAGTCTTCTCTTCTTTGCTGGGACTGCCACGGGGGCTCCCCTTGGAGGAGTTATGGCTGATTCGATCGGCTGGCGATGGTGAGTCCCAAGTGTATCGCGCCATAAGAAATTTAACATAGACTGACAGATTTTCAGGTCGTTCCTGGGACAGGTACCACTTTGTTTTTCTGCGTTCGTTGCAGTTTACTTCGTCTTGGACCTTCCTATAATAGAACACGATCACTGGCTCTCCAAAATTCGAAAGGTTGACTTCCTCGGCGCTTTAAGCCTCGTGACAGCCGTGGTCGCCCTTCTCGTTGGTCTTGATTCTGGGTCAAATTGGGGCTGGTCCCACGACATCACCATTATTGCCCTTTCCTTGACTCCCGTGCTCTTCGGACTGTTCGTCTTGGTCGAACTCAAGGTTGCGTCGTACCCGCTTGCTCCAGGGCATATCATTTTTGATGGCGCTCTTTTTGCCTCTTATTTGGTGAATTTTTCTGCCTTTGCTGGGCAGACCTCGGTAATATTCTACGCACCTCTTTTCTTCCAGGCCGTTCAAGGGCTAGACGCTACTCAGAGTGGTTCGCTGCTTGTCCCAGTGATGCTATCCGCTGTCACCGCCTCTATCATGAGCGGATGGGTCATAAAGCGAACCGAAAAGTTCTTCTTTCTAAACTTATCTAGCTATGTCCTTGCGTTTGTTTCGATTGCTCCCATATGCTGGTCCATCTGGTCTCGATCAACTCTGTGGACATCCATTGCCCTTGTCTTCATGGCTTTGGGAACTGGTAGTGGTACGCAAGCGAAATCCGTTCATTATTTCCCAAGTCAACTTACCAACTTAGCCTTTATCACGACACTTATTGGTCTCCTTGCCAATGCTACAGTCGAAGATACAGCTGTTGTCGTGGCAACTTCCTACCTCTTTAAAGCTCTCGGTTCTAGCATAGGTATCAGCGTTGGATCTGCTATTCTTCAGCAAGTTCTTCGGACAGAGTTGATGGCAAGACTTCACGACCAGGGCGAAGCTCGTGAGATTGAAGAAAGGGTTCGTCAAAATTTAGAGTACATCAGGGAATTGCCACCTAATATAGCCGATCAAGTAAGGTGGAGTTACCAGGTTGCCACCATCTGGACTTTGGCTTCAATTTCCATCCACTTTTTGTTGGCTTTTATTTTTAGTTTCTGGGTTAAAGAGAGACCTCTTAGGCGATAAGGGGAACGGATTTGAAGTCACGTATGCCTACCAGCTGCAGTCGGTATTTGTCAAGCCACAATGAAGCGATTAGACTGTATTTATTCGGTGGGTGTATCATAGACCAAGTTTCCCTTCATAGACCGTGGGCAGTTGACTGTGGTGGAATAGGCGGGTTAGTAAGACAAAGAATATCACTTGTCATGAACCTATGGAAAGCTACATCGTTCACAAGTTCAGAGAAGTGGGGTCCATACCTTAGTAGCTTGCTCCCGTCCACCTCCGCTAATGCAAGGCACACCCGTTGAACCCCACATTCAGGGTCGATCGATCTCCACTGCACCTTTTATTTCGTCCTGTTTAAATACATTACCAACAAGTAGACTTCGACAGACGGCTGCATAACTGTTTGGTCATTTGATGACTCTTGGCTTTGAGTTCATTCCTCAATGAGTGATAAAAAAAGATAATTCGGAAGCCTGACGGTTGGATCCTCCCAAGCCGACGTAGGTGCTGCCAACTAACATTAGACCTGCAGCAGTCAAATACATACATGAAGAGAGCAAGTTCGGCTCGGTCTTGACTTGCACAGCCAAGACTTGGTAACGTCAGTAAAGCGATAGCTCAAGTTATCTGAACCTCAAACCTTCAGTCACTTCATCTGATCCTGCTTACCATCTGGCATATCATGCACAAGAAATCTCTCGGGTATTGGGGATTTTCATTGACCACTCATGCCAGAACAATGATTCAGAGATATAGGTACTTCTATTACAAAGTTCAAAAGGTTGTGACAATGTCGCGAGCATGCTTCAATCAGCCTAGCTTATCTACTGTCAACTAACATTCCTTATATCCAGCATCCCATACAGAGCTCTTTAAGCACAGTCGAAGTATCAAAGCGCTACTCGCGCATTGGGCATTGGGCAGCGACTTGCTTGTAGGGCGTACTCTGCATATCATGGATCCCATACTGATGATGTGTATTATGATGCGTGTGCACGACTTCCTCATTAGGCTATTATCTTTCGAGTCGTTGAGCAGTTCGGTTAACATGTCTTTATCAGAAGGTCAACGCAAACCTATCCAGCTATCACGACTGATGCGTATACGGGCGTCGAAGAAGCACCAACAAGACGGTTAATTTTTCTCGATCTTATCTTGAATCGCAGTGGTACTAGGTTTACTGACACTATCAAACATACGCAGGAGGGGAAGACATCGTACCCATCCGTAGAGACTCACACACTTCGCCATTGTCGTTGGCGGTAAAGTGTCTGCTTAGACATAGTCTCCAGAGCCTTCCTTCTAATCTCCCATTTGGATGTTTTCCTTGAATCTTCCCAAAGGTAAAATACTATTGTTATTTTCCTGTGGCAATTTGGGGACCCTGACAAGGCATCGCAAGTCACTTGTTATCCCAGCAAGGCAATTCCAATTGTTCAAATGCCTCATTTTAATCGCTATGAATAAAGTCGGTTCAACACTTAAGCCAAAATGATGTCCATAGACCTGCCCAAAACGCCATTTCTCCTTCGGGTATATATACAATCATACAGAGACATAAACCACCCGGACTCAGTAGGTTTGTTCTCGCATCGATTCCCACGGACCATTCTATCCATACCCGTCTTATTCACGCTGCCATCTTGGCTCTGACAGGTCGACTTCCTGTGGAACGACTGGACCATCAACACTCTCACGAGGGGTGTTGCCCAAGAGAGCTTCTCGATCCTTCTTCTCCTTCTCCAACTTGGACTCCTTTCCGGCTGCTGAATCATCCTCCTCTTCTGGGACAGCCACCAGACCTCTATCACTGGTCCAGCTGACTGCCCGACCGCTGCTGTATCCCCTTGGCCGAGTGGGGGAAAGCGTGGCTCCAGTAGGTGTGAGTGCTCCAGGCTCTTGAACTTCGCCTTGGGCCCCGGCGTAGCTGAAGTCTCCGCTTCCAATACGTTCTTTCGTCATGGAGCCGCGGCGTGCTACGTAGTCGTCAAATTGGGTATCACGCTTGTGCGAGTATACGCTAGGCGTTCGCTGGACAGTGCCCATCTCGACGGATTCACGTTTGGAAGTGATGCTCGCTCGGGATGATGCTGAAGAGTAGTGCTTGTCGGTTGACTGTCGAGCATACGAAGTATCGCGCTCGACGTCGTCGTTGAAACCATACGGCTTGACGTTGACGGGATGGGTATATTCGTCATAAGCGGAGAGGCGACGGTATCTTCGCACAGAGTAAAATACCAAGACGAGGGAGGTAATACTGGCACATATGAGTTACAAGAACCATGGATAAGGTTTTGTGATGACGGAAACTTACATGAAGGCACAGTCCAGCGCCAGAGCTACGAGCGAGTAGTGCTTATCGTGCTTCTCCGTGTAAACAACAATATCAAGGACGAGAGTGGCAACAGCGCAGGTCAACTTGATGACGTGCGTGAAGAGCATGGTCCACGGCGTCAAGGCCTCTGCGAAGTACTTGGCGATTTCGACGAAGCTGCATAGAGATGCGACGAACCACAGGGCCACATTGGTAGCCTCCCATCTATTCAAGGGGTCAGTAAACATAAGTTTAACTAGGTGCTTTTTTTGTGCCTACTCACACAATCTCAATTGTAGGGTCGTCGTTATTCTTATCCCCATCTTTGTTCACCTTCATGCTGTCGCCTAGTCTATAGGCGAAGAGGCCCATCATGGACATGGAGAGACAAAGTTGAAGTGCCCAAGTGGGGACGAGGACCACTGCACGCCATTTTGATCTGTCGAACTGTGCCTGAGCACGATGATTTCCGTTCAGAAGCATGATTTGCGGTTGTTGCTTTCTATCTTGCGAGAGTTTTCTTTGATGTGTCTTTGGAGTGTCTGGTGACTATGCCCTGCACTGGCTGTACTGTCGTCCGTTTTCTCTCCTCCAGAGCCTTGTTTGCTCAATGGTTTTGTTTTTTGGGTTGTTCGTCTCTCATACAGTAACAGGTGGCTGCAGGTGTGTAATCACGGTCATGAGGCTGCTTGGATATTATGTGGTGTTCTGTGGTTGTCGTGCCTGTTCTGTTTCGCCTTCGTCCTGCGTGCGTTGTCTTGTGATTGTGATCCTGCAAAACCTCAAGGTTCCTTGTTCATCAAGAATCGGTCATTTGAGCATCAGAAGTTCATGCCTGAGAAGGGGGCCAGCCTTCTTATTTATTCACTGCTAGCTACTGCACTGCACTGGATACAACAAATCAAGCGTCTGCCTCCGCTCCCCGCAGCCCGAGTGAACTCAGCCCTCTTTTGCTCAATATCCATGGGGCCAAGGATGATGAGCCATCGCTCCACCATTGTGCAGACAAGAGTGACGCCTTGCCGGGTTACTCAACTGGAATTGGGCTTAGTGCTGATGGAGGGCTGCGGCTGAGAGGAGAGCTTTGCTGACACATGGTTGAACAGCTCAGAGGGGACTTTGCGACATGGCACAGAGTGTTAATTTGCTGGCGGTAAGGAAAACAAAAGTCTAATTCTATTTAGTACTTGTTTAGTCGCAGGCCCATGAAGAGTTGATTCTTGTGGAACTCGTCAAGGAAAGATTGCTCTTCTCAGAGTTGATGTATACCTACCTACCTAGCTAGTCAGCCTCGAGGTCAGCTGGGTCTTTTCAGCTTCACCCATAAGAAAACGGAGCAAACAAAAGCCACCATCCATCCTCTCTACCTCTGTCTTACTACCGAACCTAGCTAAAACTCAACAGCCCCTACGGAGTCGGAGTTGGTGGGTTTCGAACAGTAAATGAAGGAATCCTTCCAAAATTTGACGCCAGGGTTAAGCGCGAGGCAGCGCCGTGCACAAGCACGTTGGGCCCCGTAAAGAGAGGCATTTTTAACGCCTGTGGCTTCAAGATCAAGTCCGTCCTGGTTCTTGAAAACAGCAAGGCTGACTTTGGGTTTCATTGTGAAAAAATAAGAGTCACTTCCCTTTCTCCGCTTGGTGATCCTGTAAATAGCAACAAGAGGAATACATAGACTGTGGCCATGATGCTGTCGCATAGTGGACTCAAACCACCAAACTTCGCCTAGAGAGAGGGGGAAATGCATTGCCTCATCGAATAATCCAAGGGATCGAGCTGTCGAGCTTGGGAAGGGGGGTAAAAGTGGTGATAGAATAGGTAAAAAAGTGCGCTGAGTGGGGGCTGAAACCAGGATGTATTCACCAAGAGGTTGGGTCGGTCAACGGATGATGAGAATTGAGAATAAAATCATGAGGCACTGAGAATAGAAGCCAGGACCAAAAACCTGGGAATATCATCTTGGCTGCACAGAGTTATTGTAAGCGAACTGCGCCTCGATCCTTTCTATGTGTCGGTCTGTTTCTACCAACGAGCTGCTCTTGGCAGACAGATGAAGGATAAGCATCAAGAAGCAGCAGTAGAAACAATAACAAGGATTGGATATTTAGCCACAAATAGTTATAGCTACAGTTGAAGGTAGAAGTTGGCAGGACTGAGACTATTCTCATAGGGCCCTCTAATAGCTGCCAAGCCATGTCATCACAAAATGGATCTAGGGTTTGTGGGGCTCGAGTTGGGAGTGGACGGTTTTTCAGGGCTCGTAAGGCTGATCGCAGTCGCATCGCATCATGTAGTCTAGGTAGCTTGAATAGGATAGCTTCAAGGATGTGTTTCAATTGTATGTCAAGAAGTTGTTGTGAGACTAGTATGCTGCCTTAGGTCCTAAGATAGGACGACAAATATCGCCCAGGTACTTAGGAACGTACCACCATGATGGTTGGAAGCTTCTCAGTACCTACGGATAGGTACTATGAGTATGGAGGGAAGACGCAGGCTTACCCGATGCTTGAAACATCTCAACTCTTTTAGGTATCCAATGCGGTGTCATAGCCCCCAGTCTAGATTGTCGGTTCAGAATATGATTGGTCAGATCGGATCCAACTTAGCCACTGTAGCGAGATAAACAACCTATCCGTGCAACAGTGGAAGGTTAGTACCTAGCAAATGTCACAATAGTAATGGCAAGGACTTCAGTACAGATTTTGTATACTAATAAACCAATCTCGCATTCTTTCTCGTCATTGTCACTGGGTTTCAACAGCCAAGCGGCTCTGTTTTTATCACGTCAAAGATGACTGCGTCTTACAGACTACAAGAAATGCATCATGATTCCACAAAAGCTCAAGTGAGCAGTGCTTCCATTTCTCGAACCTTATATCCTATTCTAAACAAGCCCAAAAAATCAACCGCTATTATTGTTGTGGGTTCCCTCAAGTCATCGGAGGGCATTGGATTGGATTGGATTCTGCCTCTTTGTGAAGAGGCAACCGTCCGGTCCGTCCGTCTGTTCATTACGAGGTCCATCCCAGTCTCAACCCGCCCAGGTACCCGGGCGAAGAGTCTCTTAGATCAATACTTCTTCTTTTGCTGCTGTTGCTGCTTCTGCTGCTGGGCGATGGCTCGCTTCCTGGTGGGAACCTCGGCAGCGTCGAATGCCACAATGTTGCCCTGTGCGTCTGTCATGGCGGGAACGTTGACATCGACTCGCTTGACTTGTGGATGTTAGACGATCTTCATTTGAACTAGGGACAAGTTTGAACTTACTCAAGCCGGCAGAGGCGGCAGAAACAAGAGCGATGAGGGTGAAGAGCTGGAACTTCATCTTGATTGATTGAAGGAAAGTTGAGTGATTGTGAATTGGCTTGGTAGAACACGAATTGAGGTGTCGGCCGGCGACGAGAAAGAAAGACTGAACGGGGAAACTAGAGTGAAGAAGAGTTTAGAATGAGATGCTCAGCATGAGGAAATAATTGGCTTTGGCTGGAAAGACACAACTATTTGTACTACAGCTCTGCATCTAGACATTGCTATACCTCCCCCCGGATTTGTGTTTACAACTCGAGACACCGAATAAGCTTCATGAGACGTGTTTGAAGATCTCTGTCCCGGCATTCAAGAGCCTAGTGCTATCTAGTCTATGTGCCTTATTCGGGACTTGAAGTAGCCGACGCTCGATCATCATGAGCGTCGTAAGCTCTCAAGTGTACATTGCCAGCATTAAAGATGAATCATCAAGAATTAAGAGTTGGATCCTGGGCTTGAAACATGGAGTTGAGCGATCCTGTAACCGGGGCGTGATGATCAAACTGGCGGCTATCCACCTTCCGGTTGCAAGATGATACTTGGCTTTGTATCAGCATCGTCGCTACCGTCTACTTCGCCTCTCCACGATTCCTCGTACCCTGAACAATAAGACATGATATATTATTATGTATCATGCTCACTGCAGAGTAGTAATTGTTTCATCCGGTCAAGTTCTCTCTTTTCTTCAAGCAAATATTACCATTTAAAGTTAGAGATGGATGAGGACCCAACCGGGCTGTTATAAAAATAAAAATAAAAGGTTAACTTGACTTCCGTGGACTCACAACCCGCTCAAGGAGTGCTATGGTAATGATCGCGGGGTGATTCAGGCCTAAGCCCCCTGTAATATTTTAGCTTGAGGTTTCCCGTCTTCAGAGGATAAAATTAAAGCTAGGTTCCTTTCCCAATCATGCAGCTATAGCTATTATGACGCTTTTAGCTTAATGCAGCTTCTCAAAGCAAGATTCGCGTGGAATCATAACTCTAGCGCCTCAAAACCCCTCCCCATGACTCTGCTAGGCAAATCGTATTGGTCTTTTAATTGGGGTTGTTGTTACTGAGTCGAGCAGCAGTTCCACCAGGTGAATTACCCCTCCATGTTTAACCATCTCACCAGCCAACCTCACTTCTCTTCCTCCTCCTCCTCTTCTTCTTCTTCTTCCTCTGCCACATTCTGCAGCAGCTAGCATAGAATCTCACGTTCTCTACCTTGGTGCCTCTACGTCTGACAGTCTCTTTCACCCCGTGCTCTCGCTCAAGGCATAATCTCTTGCCGCTTCTGCTTCCTGTCGTAACAACCACTACATTCTAACAAAGTCTCCTGACTCTTTTTCCAGTCTACTCCTTCATCCGATGGCTACCAAGGAACACTGTCTTGCATGCTTCGAGGCGCTCGATGCTCATCTCAACAATCGAAAGGCCCTAACTCTGGAAGAAATCCAGGAACTTTCGGCTCCTGCGCCAGGGTCGGGGCTCACGTCACCCAGAGCTGTCGACGATCCCAGCCTTCAACATCTTGCGGTCCCTGACGCCAGTGCTTCATCCTCTTCTTCATCGACCTCGCTAGGTGTCTCTACACCCGCTACAAGCACTTCTTCCCTGCCTATTCCCCCGAGCTCCGCCCCACTGTTCGTGACATGGAACACCATGGATGACGGCGAGCCCATGCTGCGCGGCTGCATCGGTACCTTTGAATCCCAAGATCTATCCGAAGGCATCCCCGAGTACGCTCTCATCTCTGCCCTCCATGACACTCGCTTCTCTCCTATAAGAAAGTCGGAGCTGCCGACGCTGCAGGTCGCAGTCACACTACTCACCGACTTTGAAGAGGTCGATGACATCTTCGACTGGGAGGTTGGCGTCCATGGCATCCGGCTCTCCTTCCACGACCGCGGCCGCCGCTACGGCTCCACATATCTCCCCGATGTCGCCTCCGAGCAAGGTTGGACCAAGGACGAGACGCTCTTCAGCCTCATCCGCAAGGCCGGATGGACTGGCAGCCGCGGCCGCTGGAAGGACTTGGATCTCAAGGTTACGCGTTACCAGGGCAAGAAGACGACTCTGGAGTATGACGACTACAAGAAGTGGCGGGACACCGTTAAGGCATGAACTTGCGGTTAAGAAGATGCTGCTTCTAGACATAGAGGCCCTGGCGTTTATGGTGACACAAGGGTAAATCTCTTGATGATGACGATGATGACTTTTTTTTTTTTTAACTTTTCTACATCTCTTCTCTCATTCTACGCTCATAAGGTAGAGCTGGGTTTGTAAACACCCTCATCTAACAGTCAGCTACAGACAATAAATCTCATTTATGATTAATCTGAAGTCAGAGGCTTGGCCTTCAGAATCTCAACATGCGAAACTTCACTTTTCGATGCAACTACAAGACTTGCGAAAACTTCTAGTTCATGGGGGCAATGCTGTATTGCTGTTCTTAATCCACGTTCACTGACAGGATTGCATGGTCTTTTACAAAACATTCTAGCATCCAGGCCATACTTGTGTTAACAAAACAGAAGTTGCCAGTGGACAAGATACCGCAAAAGGGGTGCCAAGATGCTATACAGTGCCAACAATTCCCACGGTGACAAAAAACAAAAGAACAATGTCCATGCAGATAGAACTCCTGATGGCAAATGCGTAGGGGTTATCCCATCGCTCCCCGTACAGAACGCGTCTGTTTATAAGAAATTGACAAAAAAGAAAAGAAGAAGAAAAAAAACCCCCAAGCCCTTCGCCTAGACGCCGAGGTATCCCTGGTATATGATGATTTTGAAGCCTTTGAAAGATCCCTCCCAACAATGACGCATAATGCCTCTTTTCCTTCTTCTGCGGTTTTTCCTCTCCCTTGTCCATCCATTCCCATATATATATTTTTGCCGGTTCTGTTTACCAACACCGCAGACTCTTCCAGAAGCCACCTTCCTTCTTCCCTCCAAGATGATCATCCTGCAAAGTCGGCCCCCGCAATCCTACAGCACGCTTCTCGTTCTCGCTGTCAGTTGGCAGGGGTGTCAATGGCTTGGTCATACCGCGCGCATTCGAACGTGCTGAATCGTTGCCTATGTCGGCGAGTCGTCGAGCCTCAACCACGCGGCGTACAACGAGCGCAAACGTCTCTTCGATGTTGACCTCTAGGCGCGCACTAGTTTCCATAAAACCACAGCCACGCTTGCGCGCCCACTCCAGGCCTTGAGCAGCGGGAACCTGTCTGCTCTCTTGCAAATCGCACTTGTTGCCGGCGACAAGCTTAACTGGAGGGATGGTGCGAGAACGGGTGTCGTGGCCAGAGCGTAAACCAGCGCGGCGTGCACGATCAGCATTATCGAGGCGGGTCTCGGCCTCCATATCGATAAGCTCGTTGAAGTGCTGAAGGGCATCGAGTGAGTCTTTGGAGGTGATGTCGTAGACGAGCAGGAAAGCGTCAGCGCCGAGGTTGGACGATGCCCACATGCCTCGGTACTCTTCCTGGCCAGCCGTGTCGGTAAGGGCGAGGTGGTAAGTAACTCCATCTATGCGGCGCGTCACACTGTATGAGTCCTCGATAGTTGGGTCATAGTCTGATGTCCATTGCGAGCGGACGAGTCGCAATGTAATGGAGGATTTACCACATCCGCCGTCGCCGCAAATGGTGATGGATATAGGGACAGGTGTTTGTATCGGGGCCGTCATGTCGGGTTATGTGCTGTGTCGCCTGCGAAGCGATCGATTTGTGAGAGTGTGTGAGCGTGTCGTGGAAAAAAGAGAGGTAGCTGGTTGCGCAATCGGTTGTTGCACAGCTCGAGCTATGGAGGGTCGTAATAGGCACCAAAATGAAACGGTTGTGGAGGGAGCTAAGAGATGGAGCTCTCTAGAAACGATCTAAAAACGGGCGCGTCGCTAAGGGCTTTGGATTGCGGTGGTTTAGAAATCAAGGTAATTTTTATCTTGAGTGTCGTGGCGGGCAACGTTGTGTAGATCTGTATCGGGATCTGGATCTGAGTTTGTCTAGTCTCGTGTCGTGATAGATCGTCGTTGTGGTTGTCGTGTTCGTTCGCAATAAAAACGGGTTGCGAGGCGTGAGGTTCAGTGTATGTAATGCAATGCAATAGTTGGGTATGATGATATAATATGAAAGTAAGGATCGATGCTGGATCGTAGCGTTATGCAGTATGATGTTATGTGTTGTGATCAGATAGCCCTGAGGTCCGAGTTTCTGGCCAGATAACTGCAAAAGGATGCAAAGAATTCGAATGAGCGGAAGAAGAGGGGCTTGGATTTCTGAGACAGTTCAATCCAGCGAAGGGTGGGAAAAGGATGACAAATGGGTGGACGGATTGGTTGATGACCTGGCGTAGAAGCAAATAATTTTTGTTCTCCCTTTTGTCGTCGTCTTTATTGTCCGTCTTGAGAAGCAGTTTGTCCAATGTTCAATTTTATGAAAGGAAGCTGGTAGCTTAGGTAGGTATGATGGATAGCAGGTACTAAGAGGGGTAGTGAGAAAGTCGTTGGTGAAATGAATGACACAATGGAGAGAGACAGCTGATGAATAGAAGGGAGAACAAAGAGAATTGACAAAAGGGAAAGAGAAGCGAAGAGTTTGTTCTTGTTTCTTTTTCCCTCTCTACTGCAAGCTCTCTCGGTTCTCTTTCGAGATATGGACAGCCATGGTTTCCCCCCGGTAGCGGGACAACGGCTGAAGGTGCCGCGGTCAAGTTCAAGGCAAGCCTTTAGATAGTGGAGGCAGACAGGCAGGCTAGCAGGGTTGGCGTACGGTACTGCCAGGCGCTTTAGTTAGCGTGCCGTGTAGAGGTTGCCCGCTACTACCTAAGCCTAAGGTACCTAGGTGTTAGTGCCTGCACCGCTGCACACCTTTGAATGGGACTCGAAGCTTGGGTAGAGATGGGGCGCGGCAGGGATCGCAGACGTTTGTGGCGCCTTTAGTCTGTCCAAGGCGCAGGGGTAAAAGGTAAAAATGTATGGATAAAGAAAAGAAAAGAAGAAAAAAGTGTACCTAAGCGGATGCATAAATATGGTGTCTTGATTTGGGCATCAGGCATTAGCATTAATTTTAGATTGACATTTTGTCTCCGGTGAACGGATCGTTATGTGATCTGCAGATGAACATAGAGGAGACGTTTAACCTGCTTTTTATGGAGGCTAGAATTTGACGTGAGATTACATTATCAGTATAGATTACCAGTATAGATGGGTACCCAATTGACCATCTCTCCGTATCTCAACAATGTAGTTAGGCCAGGTAGCATCGTACTCAAAGATCAGTGGCTGTACTCCATCCCGAGAAGCTGGTATGCGGTGATGTGCGAGGTAACCGAGAAGCGACAAGGGATAAGACCCATGGCTGTCAACAGAAATCAGGGGGAGGTAGACACTCACTCTTTCACAGCCTCCCTCAAACTACTAACTTAGTATTTTCTTCTCTCAACGCTTTACCCCATCGTATAAGTGAAGCCCCTAGTTATCCAATGGCTGTCCGGGTTCTCAATAAGCTTTCCGTCCTTAACAAGTCCGACGTTCGCGAGGTCCGCAAGGTAGTAACGAACGGAATGTGGACGGACGAGACGCCTTATCTTCTTTGCTTGTCCGGGGTCTAACAGAGAAAAGGTAAAATCTACCGATCAAGGTAGAGATTTTCTTCGCTTGAAGCCCGTCTTCAAACCTGGGAGTCGCAGTCCATGTGGAGAGCCTGCACATACATAGTAGGTAAGTAGTAGTTAGTTAGGTGGTACACATGCACATGCACCTAAATATCAAGTGACAAGCTCGCAAGCCAAGCCTACCACAACCAGAGTTAAAGCCTAATAAAAGAACAGTTTTGTACATATTATCAAGAGAAGAGAAAAAGTAACTTACGGTATGCAATAGAACGGAAGAACGGCATACCATGCAGTCACCACCCAATACAACCTCTTTATTTCGTCTCATCTCTTCCTTCTCCGCAATCGGCCGTAGCTTAGGTTCCTGTTGGCTTTGATATCCATGTCCTAGATGGTATGGATGGATGGATGGATGGGTGGTTTGATAATGCAACCGATGTGATTGAATATCACAATTGACTTGGTGCAAGTGATAACAGAATCCTTGTTAGATGGCAATTTGAACCTTCCATTTTGGGTGCGTGTTCCCCCTATGCCTTTCATTTTCACTTTTCAGTCTCACCATAATATTCAGGCAAAGATATTCCCCTCACACTCTACTAGATGTAAGAACACCTTCCTACTAGTTAACTGTTAACTTCCAAACGTCCGTATTGTAGCAGTCCCGTTGCACAACTCTATCAGCAAACGTTCGGTTCTTATTCTGCCCGCAGCATAACTAGGTAAAATCCAATTGAGTTCGGCGCACGGACAAGATACAATGGATCAAGACATAAATTATCACATTAGATCAGGTCAGCTTGAGTTTGCTCTACTGTGCACTATCAAAGGCTCGAGCCATCGGGGCTTTTCCCCCTTCCTTTTTACCACAACTTGGACGTTGTCTCAGTTATATTAGTGCCAGTACGGACGAACTGAGCTGCTCTATGTCTTGTCCCAGTCCGAGTCAATCCATGCTTAGGTAGGGGACGGTAACGCCGTTGACTAGACAGAAATTTTACGAGGGTTAACAATAGCCTTCACGAACCCCGTGATCTTCAGGTCTCAGACACAAGATCTGAGACTTTTTTTCTTCTTTTTGGTTGTCCGTATTCCCATGTGGAAATCAGGTAGTCTCAACCAGGTGCGCAACGGTTCTCGGGCATGGCGCGATCAGCGATAAAGACGCGTACGAGGTCCAAGGTTCGAAGACGAGCAAGGCTGCAATACAATCATGATCGTCGAGATTAGGAGAAAAGAAATTGTGCAAGGGTTGGGTCTGATTCACTGTTTCAGTTGAGCTGATGAGACCCTGAATGTGTTGAAGATTCCAGCTCAGACCTAGTTATTTCTTCCATCCAGAGGCCTGGTCATCATCTATCTACCCTGTATCTTTGCCAAAATTCAATCATCTCCGAGGCTTGGACGTGAATATTTGCTCAGGTAGGTTTGTATTGTTGAACCTCAACCGTTCCATAGTGAGTACTTGTCGTTGGTAGACTTGTTCACCTTCCGGAAAAGACTCGGTAGAACCAATTGGCTCTTTCCCCAGAAATACGCAACAACTCCATCGGCCTAGTCACGAGACATGAGAAAGAAGTAGGTAGGTAGGTGCCTGGGTACCTAGGTACCTAGGTAGGTAATTATTGCTTTGTACCTCAGTAGGTAGGTAGTTCCGAGTTGCAAAGTTTTAGATGACTCGACCAATTTGTGTTTCTATCATCTCAATTCGAATCTCACTTTTAAAGTACCGCGTATATATCAACAAACCTTGCGCATATAGTGTTTTTGCATTCGTTACTTTTTTTTTTCTCACGCCTAAACCTAGCCGCCATGACTGTAACCAACGGCCGCAATGGGAACCCCTCCATGACCACAACCACCCTCCATAGGGCTGAAGAAGTAGACGATGTGAGACAAACATACCTAAACCCATCAAACTTGATTGGTTGCTGACGTTACACCGCCAGCTCATCGATGCCGTTCGTGGTCTCATCGTACCTTACATTAAGGCCGCTGATGATGCTGCGGCAGACCGTGCTACTGGAAATATTACACCCGACTCATCCGGTGTCAAGGACAATGTCTTGGTAGACTTTCAAAAACCTGACCAACTTGCCCAGCGCCTCAAATTCTCTCTACCGAGCCATGGACAAGGCAAGCATGGTCTGTTGGATATTATTCAACAAATTCTAAAGAACAGTGTCAATACTTGGGACCAGGGCTTTCTCGATAAGCTTTATGCAAGCACGAATGCGGTAGGCGTTGACTTTAATTCCCTGTACTCCGCGAAATGTATGCTTATCAAGAGGTTAGGTTGGCGTGGTATCGGATATGGTTCTGTCCGTCCTCAACACCAATGTAAGTTGCCAACGCCCACTTCATACAACAAACAACTAACTCTGCCCAGCTGCATGTTTTCCAAGTCTCGCCTGCTCTCACCATCATTGAGAAGACTACAGCAAAGACGCTAGCCCATTTATTTGGTTTCACCGGAGCACGAGCGGGTGGTATCTCTTGTCAGGGCGGAAGCTCTTCGAACCTAACTTCTCTCGTGGTTGCTCGCAACACCTTGTTCCCGGAGTGCAGAACCGAGGGCAACGGCAAGTATGATTTTGTGGTCTTTACAAGTGCGCACGGCCACTACTCGGTTGAAAAGAGTACCATGATCTGCGGTATGGGATCCAACAGCGTTTGGCCTGTTCCTGTGAACGAAGTTGGATGTATGAAGCCCGATGCTCTAAGAGAGTTAGTTCTCAAGGCTAAGTCCGAGGGCAAGACGCCCCTTTATGTCAACTCTACAGCGGGAACCACTGTCATGGGCTCATATGAGCCTTTCGAAGAGATTTCAAAGATCTGCAAGGAGTTTGGTCTCTGGATGCATATCGATGCTAGCTGGGGTGGTCCAGCTATCTTCTCCTCAAAGCACAAGCATAAGCTCAACGGAGCCCATCTTGCTGACTCGCTGACGGTAAACCCTCATAAGATGATGAACGTCCCTGTTACCTGCTCATTCCTCCTGGGTCCCGACATGAGCATCTTCAACAAGGCCAATAGTACCGCCGCTGGCTACTTATTCCACACAAACGATGACGGTGACTTCTGGGATATTGCAGACCTAACACTTCAGTGTGGCCGTCGTGGCGATAGTCTTAAGCTCGCATTGGCTTGGATCTACTACGGCGCAGCCGGTTTTGAGAAGCAAATCGATCACGCATTTGAGCAGGCTGCCTACCTGGCCAGCCTCATCAAGCAAAGCGACAACTTTGTCCTTGTGTCGCAAGATCCTCCTCCCTGTCTACAAATCTGTTTTTACAACGCCCCTGGAGGAGTCCTACCCGACAACAAGGATGATAATACCCTCCGAACTAAAACAATGGTTGAGAAGATGATTCTTCGAGGATACATGGTTGATTATGCACCCGGACCCAAAGGAAGTTTCTTCCGTGTTGTGGTCAACTGCCAGACCTTGACAGGAACGGTCGAAGGCCTTGTCAAGGGTCTTGAGGAAGTTGGACGCGAGTAGATAAAGTATAGAATATGATGGTGTTTGGGATAGAAAGAGACGGAAGTTAGGGTGCTCTTTGCTTGGACTAGAAATAGACCACACGTCATCACAAATCACAGCTTTCAAGTAAAATAGATGGTTATGAACATTTTTTTACTATGTGCATTTAGCTGGGCCCTTGAAGCTAGCTTGACACTTGTACTCACTGACATACTGTACTAATCCCTTCTTCTTACCCAAGGAATATGAAGATTAGCTACATAGGTCATATTAAATTGGAAGCAAATTAATCGCGAATTCCTCAAATTAGTGGCTGTATCCAAATGGTTGCAATCATGGGTTTGACTTAGAACTTATACAGGGTAGTTCGCCCGATAAGGTTATCGTTCAGGCTCCACTGTTTTATATCTTTACCAGCCTTCAACGCCAAGAGCATCGCGTTCTCATCCTCACTTTCCAAGTTATCTTTCTTTTATCACAATGCCGCCCAAACGCATGACAGCGAACCCGACGAAGCCAGCCCGATATCGCGCTGGTAAGCCAACGGGTGTGGAATCTGATTCCGACTCTGACGCCAGCGAAAACGAAGAGCCCACAGAGCCAGCGCTCCCACCACCACCAAAAGCCGCCAGCGCTGGAAAAATAACATCTGGCAACTTGGGAAAAGTAGACCTAGATGCGCGAAGAAAAGAAGCACAGGCTGCCGAGGAACGAAGAATCGCGAAAGAGAAGGCAGAGCGTCTAGCCGTTGAGGAGGGTTTCGTGACGGAGGAAGAGCAAGATAGCGAGGAGGAAGAAGACAACGATGACGAGGAGGAAAGTGAGTCAGAGGAGGAGAGTAGCGAGGACGAAGCACCGCGGCGGAAGATGATGCAACTGAAGTTCGTACCGAAGAACAAACGAGGAAATGGGAAGGACCCTGAGCAGGAGGCGGAAGAAGCACGACAAGCTGAAGAAGAAGCCCGTAAGAAAGCCGCCGACGAGCTCGTAGAAGAGCAGATCAAGAAAGACCTTGCTGCGCGCGCAGCAGGTAAAACGCACTGGGTAGACGACGATGCCGAAGCCTCGGATGTGGACACAACAGACGGACTGGACCCGGAGGCTGAAGAAGCAGCCTGGCGCGTCCGCGAACTCAAGCGCCTGAAGCGTGCGCGTGCCGTTATCGAAGAGCGCGAAAAGGAGCTCGCAGAAGTTGAGCGCCGACGTAACCTAACAGAGGAAGAGCGACAAGCCGAAGACGAAGAATTCCTGGCGAAACAAAAGGAGGAGAAGGAGGGCAAGGGCACGATGGCCTTCAAGCAACGCTACCTTCACAAGGGTGCCTTCTATCAGGATGAAATGAAAGAAGCTGGCTTGGACAAGCGAGACATCATGGGCAGCCGCATCCAAGACGATGTGCGGAATCGTGAAGCCCTTCCAGAATATTTGCAGCTTCGCGACATGTCGAAGCTAGGACGCAAGGGTGGAACAAAATACAAAGATATGCGCACTGAAGATACGGGTCGATGGGGAGATATTGGCGATGGCCGAAAGAGAGGTGGTGGACGTTATGAAGACGACGAGCGTTTCAGACCAGACGACGATCGGTTCCGTCGCGATGAGCGGAGCGCTGGCGGCGCAAACGCCATTCCTCTCGGCGACCGCAAGAAGGATGACCGACGACAGAGAGATGATGCATACAGCCGACCAAGATCGCGATCAAGGTCACGATCGCCGCGGCGCGATAGAGATAGAGACGATTACAAACGTCGCAAGCGAAGTACATCGCGCGATGACGAGCGATACGACAGTGACAAGAGATGCAGGGTGGACGACAGGTAGACACCATGGCCTGGTCTTAATATGCTATTAATAATACCCCTAATCAAAACTATCTGTGCCTCGAGTTTTATTCTGTCTTCTGCGTTTCTCGTTAGATTACTCATAGCCTTGCACTTCTCCATCACATTCTATATCCTGACAATCTCAACACGGGCACGCTCAAAAATTTGATGGCCAGCCATTGTATCACCACTTCCACCAGACACCACTGGAGGATATAATGTCATGCGTGCGTAAGTGCCAGCGCCACGACGCTTTGATAGATACCCGGGGTTGATAAGGAGGACACTTTCAACGACCTATGATACAGTAAGTAAGACATATGGACACAAATATAACAATCATACCTTTGCAAAAGGGGGCAACAAACTAGGCACGACCATCACATCTGGCCTGACATTCACCATCTCGCCTAGTTCCAGATAGCTCAGATCTAGCGCGGCACCTGTAGCGATGCCGTCTTCTGTGCCGGTCTTGGGAAGCTTGGAACGGTCTGTAGGGGGAAACAGGGGGAAATAGTGTCGCTGTTCAACAAGATATCGACAAAGACGGCCCATAAGATCGCCACCAGGTTGTGATCCGCCACGGGATACAACCTCCTCCGACCGCAGTTGAGAAAGGATATCCTGCGATGAAATACCAAGCACGACTTCGTTGATAGATAAAGTCATAGGATTTGTCACGATGCGAACGGCCTTGGGGAGGCCAAGTTCTTTGCGAGGGATGCTATCTTGAGGCCAGGAGACGTGTTTCGACAGGACATCTCGAACTGAGGGAACGAGGACAATGGTGATATGGGGATTCGAGGATGCTAAACGGTTGAAAGCAGGGGCAACGAGGTACTTGAACACGGTCGACATAGTAGCCGTATCATGGTCAAAGGTTGCCTCTTCAGGAAGATCGAAATCACCTGTTGCAATGAGAGGATGGTCGATATCGAGAAAAGGTCCTGTGAGGACAAGCGCATCTGCATAAGTATCGGCTGCTTGACTGCAAAGTGCATGGAGAGGCTCGAAATCAAGATTGTCGTCAGCCGTGTACGGGCCAGAAGCATATAGAATGTTCAAAGGCGCAGGCTCTGAATCCTCGTCCATTGCATCTGGGCCACCACGTAGCTTCTCACGATGCGCTTCAAGCGCAGAAGTTGAAGAGGCAGCGCTTGGAAGAAGAGGCATGTCGAGAATCTCCTTGACAACGAACTCGCTTCCAGAGGCATTGTTTCCTCGGCAAGCGACAATCTGACCAGGGAAGAAGCTCCAGGAGCGAATGCCATCCATCTTCAAAGGCACTCTCAGGCCCATTCCCGTTCGTCTTGACGTCTCCAGCACCAGCGACGCAGCATTGAGCTTGCCTTCTGGTGAATCAGATGCAATTCGTCCAACAGCGACAACCTCAGTAGTGCTTTGTGCCGCAGCACTTCCAAACTCGCTCTCGTCAATCTTGTGATGGTGCTGAATGAGAATCATAAAGTTATCAATCCGATCATCAAGAATCTCACTGGCTTCGGATAGCTTCATAGCCAATGGCTTGTATCCCAACTTCTTCTGGTCCGAGGCGGCTGTAAGTTTCACTCGAGGTTCGGAGAAGGGGGCGATTGGTGGCTCGGCTGCGTTGAGACGGTCGTTGAGAATCTCTATGGTTTCTCCTGGGTTTGCTCGATCGCTAAAGGATGTAGGTCTATATTTCGTTAGTATCCTGAGTGCCACGAATGAGGTACATGAGCGTACGGGAGATTGTTTATGGATTTAATCTGATCGTTCATCCCCTTTGCTGGTGAGCTTGTCGACCCTTTTGGTGTATCCAGCTTCTTCTTGATTGCACTTCCTCCCGAAGTACCACGATTCAACTTGGATCCAGCAGCTGGCGTACTGGGCACAAGGCCATCGAGCATACCAAAGACATCTCCGCCCTTGTTCCCGCCCCTGGGCGCACTGGCAACCTTCCTTTCCGTCTTGACCTGAACTTTTCGGTGGCTGTTTTCGAGTTCGTCCTGGATGCTCTGCTTCAGGTTGCGTAGAGCCTCGAGGTTTAGAGTCTGAGCATCGATATCGAGCTTTATACAATACGACTCCCACTTGAAGAAGAGATCCTCGGCCGACAAGCCGTGCAGGCGCATGATGGACTCCAGCTCGCTGAGGACATCGGGCTCGAGCGGTTTGTTGGGGGAGAAGCGGTCTTGGATTTCGGCGTCGGCCATTTTGGGCGACAATAGATATGGGGGGAGGTAATTGATAACGTGGTGTGATTTAGACACAATATACTGTCGTATCTTGGGTTGAAGAGGATCGTCTTGAGATGGTTAGAATGTTTGGAGGGGCCCGAAAGTGGGCGCGATTAGACGCGTCGTATCATGGGTAACTAAATTCCGAGCGCGTTAAGTGGGTGGGTGATAAGATTAGTGCAAGTCGGGTCGGTACATGGCTACGTGGGCACACAGCACAGTCAACAGTTGGAGAATCAAAACAGTAGGTAGGGAGAATGGGAATAAAGTTATATTTGGTTAACCATTTATTGTAAGTCACCTGTAAATCGCATCTAAACAGGCCGTTTCTTAGCCACTATCAAGGTATCGTATCATGACCGTAATCGGAGTAGCAAGCGCCGTTGCTTTCGTGTCTTTGTAAACCCACCAAACGCCGTCTAGTTTGTATATACTGGTTCAAATCAAACATCCAGTTCCGTCATGCTCATGGTGTACCTGTTGACCAACAGAGCTATAAAAACACTCAAAACACGCTTTCATAAAACAGTTGTTATTTTTCCTTCTCGGTCGTGGTCTCGTCCTTTTCAGTACCATCCCATTCAGCCCAGATATTATCTGAACCTCCGTATGAGAAAGAAAGAGAACCGTCTTTTGTTGGGGAACTTTGTAAGATACCATCGGTGCTGAGGAAGTTGCCAAACTCGCCCAAGTGGGAAGGGTCTGCATCGAGTAATGGAAGAGTGGAAAAGTCGAAGTTGGTGTTGTTCAAATCAAAGTTCGGCTCGGACAATAGTTGTGTGATGGTTCTGCTCAATGGAGTGTCGAGAACGTTATCGAGCTTGCTTTCGAGGTTCAGCCGCGGGCTACGCCTAACGCTCGCAGGGCTTTTGGTTGGTGTTCGTTGCAGTAGCGCTTGTTGATTAGGAGACAGCATGTCTCTCATGGATCGAAGAGAACGTGACACGCTCCGTGACACACTCCGTGTTATGGGACGGTGACTGGGCGTTGGACGAGTTGGTGTCTTAAACAGTGCTGAGTCCGTATCAATCTTAGATTTGGGTGGTGGCGTTGAAGGTCGAGCAGGGCTGTTGAACAGGGCATCGATATCATCATCAACATGCCCGCCATTATAAGTCTCGAATGCCATATTTTCTTTGCCAGTAGCTTCCTTGTTGTGTCGATTGTCGTTAATTTTAGCCACATTGACGTTCAACTCTCCAAGGGTCTTCTGTGCTCCTTCTTTACGAGGGGACGGGAAAAGAAGGCGTCGCGTGCTTCCAAGCTCCTCGTCAAGGTCCATTTCAATTGGGCTCTCGGCTGTTCCAGTACCTCTAGATACTCTGGAATGGGTCGACCCCGGGACTGACTGGCTCATGTCCTTAATATGCCGTCCGTCATCCGCCATCAAGTTGAGCATATTGCCCATAGCGACATCCCCATTGGTCGCTGTATCCATCGAGCGCGCATCAAACTGCTTAGGAGATGATTGCTGGATTGGACCAAGGGGATCTGTAGCAGGATACACTTGCGACGTAAGAGCAGGAGCCGGCACAGAGGTACTCTTAGTACGGGATCTTTTCGCTTGCGAATCAGGACCAGCTGACGATCTCTTCTTCCGACTTTGTCCCAAATGCCCAAAGGCATTATCCCATTTGTCTTGGGGGCGGTGGTTGTGATATTTGGCAATCCAGATACCACAGGGATTGCAGAGGAGCTTCTCCGACCATTTGCTGCGATCGTCGTCGAAGCCAAGTGTTTTCTTAATAAGCCGGTGAGACAAGGGCTTCTTATTCTCGCCACGTTTCAGGATTTCAATGGCAGTAATTCTTCCAGGTTTCTCCGAGTATTCCACATACTCTGGAATCCCTTCATGCTCCTGAACCCAAATCTTGCGCCAAGTAGGAGTTTCAATAGCACCACAGTTGGTGCAGAACGGGGGCATCTCACCGGCTGCAATTGCCGATTCCAGTCGTTGTTTGATCGAATCCTTCTTGACTTGATTCTTGTTGGACTTGTAAGGGGGAGACGAGGGCATGGGGGGGAAATCACTCTGCGGGAAAGTAACCTCTGGGAGAGTAGGTAGAAGATTGGCGACTAGAGATGTCTCTGATGGCCCAACAGGGTCACTGGCGGCAACCATTCCGTGGATATTGACTCCTTTGGAGCGGCGAAGGCAATCTGGAATCTCTGTTGAAGCACGAGGTTCAGCACTCATAGATTGAGAGAGTGAAGATGGTTCAAGAGGCTCGCTGGCTGGCACAGAAGGCAAGGCTAAGACTCCTGCGGACTGTGAGCGACCGAGCTGTCGCGGTGCTCGTGGCTTAGGTCCGACGTTGCCAGCACTTGATTTTGAAGTTGTTAAAGACCCTTGAGTAGATTGGTTAGTATCAGTTGAAGTGCTAGGCTCAGAAGAACTAGAGACCGCGCGCACTAATTCAAAAAGCGCATCCTCTTCTACTGGCTGAGCTGGTTGTTCTACCAGAGGCTGAGTCGCGGTTGCTGGCGAGGATGCAGAAACAGGCACTGGGCTGTTCTTCTCGGGGGCGTCTGTGGTAGGAGGGGGCGTTGGGGCGAGCGTCGGTGGCTGAGGTGGATTTGTAGGTCGTTTTTGAGGAGGGTTTCGAGTCGGTCGTGGCTTAGGGATTTTCTTTGCGGTAACAGGCTCTGACGGGGGAGGGCCAGCGGGGGTCGATGTTTGTTGAGGAGTGTTGAAGTTCTGGATATGAACAAGGCCTTGACCATCGGGACCATCTTGAATGCGGAAAACCTGAGTTGGGATTCCGGTACTGTCGATGTCTTCCATCACTTTGTGTGGTTGGTGCTGGCGAAACTGGCTCTCTTTGGCTGGCTGTAAGATAGGTTCATCGAATAGATCGTCGGTCTCATTGTCCATGAAACTCGATGCTTGCCGTTGCAGGGACGGCATTGGGGGTAAGACGGGACTGGAAGGGGGTGGACTAGATCGCATGAAGGATGCTGTCGGTGGTAATGGAGGAGATGAGCGCATATCTTGTGGGCTGTCCTCTGAGAAAGCTGGGGTTTCAACAGGTGATTCAGGAGAGCGGCCGTCCTCCTGACTCGGTGACAAGGCCCGAAGAGGCCTTGGGGGAATCTGGTTGCTCATGGCAGCACCCAACTCCTTCCTCATTGATGACTCCCTCCGAGGCTTCGGTCCTTTTGGGCCGGCCTGAGCAGGGCCACCAAGAGGTCCTCTATCTGGGACGGGTGTAGGAGCCCGGGGAACTTCTTGTAGATGGTTTCCAGCCACCACCTCATTGCTTGCAACGGGGCGGAAATTTCGAAGTGAGCCAGCGGTACTAGCGGTGACACGAAGAGATTCCGGACCAGAAGTGAAAGGATTCGGAGCAGCTTTTTCGACTCTGGTTGGCCTGGCCCTTTTTGCAGCAGGTCCTGAACCACCATCCTCACCTTCTGTGCCGTCTTCATATCCAGATGTGTTTCCCTCGGTAGGCTTCTTTCGTGGCCTACCACGAGGCCTACCTGTTGGTGGTTTCTTTCGGGAGTTTCTGCTTGAGGGCCTGGATTTCGGGTTTGCTGTGGTTGCTCCGGTAACAGGCATAGGGGCTATTCGTTGAATATCTGGTCCAGAGTTGGCCTGTTCCATGGTCTGACCGACGAATGAACTTCTTCTTTCGTTTGTGCTAGACATTGGTCCTGCCTGGGACAGGGCAGGCGAAGCAACCCGGGACACATGTCCAGTGTGTCCAAAGTTGGGGTTTGATTGTAGAAAAGAATTCCATTCTGCACCGGGCGTCATTGCAGTTTCCACAGGCTTTGCCGATTGTAATGAGGTAGGCTGCAGAGGAATCTGCTGCATGTCCATTGACTGCATGTCAACGGTTGGGTCAGGTCTTAGAACCCTACCTGCGGCGGAAAACTTGAGTTTGACCTCGAGTGTCTCACGGTTCCCTCCACCAAAGACAGCAAGAACGTTCTTGGTGACCCGTCCAGTGATCATCTTGGGGAGCTGGTTCATCCAGTCACAACGCATGGAGTCGAGTGCCCACGATAGCATGCCTTGACCGACCAAGGGAGTATCTGGTTCCGAGTAGTCGAGTGCGTAAATTGTGAAGTCACCTTCGCCGTCCTGGCTCGAAAGTTCTGGGCTACATTCCGTGACTGCCTGCAGGCAAGCTCTTAGGTCGACAATGCCGATAGAATTTCTTTCATCGAGGGGAACTGTCTGCACGTAGAGCGTCTGTGCCGATCGAGCGAGGCAATTGACTTTGGCCTCTTTATCGAAGGTGTAATGCACCTTGACTGCACATCAGGTTAGCGAGGCCACAACCGAACGCAGTGATTTTGCATACGACCCATAGGTCTCACTTGGACACCCGATTCATTGAGCTCGTTGTTCTGCTGCGTCGTCTGACTGGTCTGATAGCAGCCGCCTTGGGAAGCATTGGGTGTTTGTGATGCCATGGCGATGATTCCCCGGAGGGAAGAGGTCAGAGATGGCCGTCAAGGCGTCACTTGCTGTCAACCTTGTATACGTGAAAAGATTGTGTACTTGGTGTTCAAACAGGTCTGAGTTCAAGAGCAGAGTCGAGAAGAGAAGAAGCAAGCAAGCAGAGCAAGCGAGATGGGAAGTAAAACAGTGGAGATTACAATGATGAGTGCTCCGTAGTGGGGAGAATTAATGCTTGAACTCGTTGGCCGGGACGTGATGTGATCTATTCAAATCCGGGTGGCGGGCGTCATGTTCATGACGCGCTTTAACCCGCCAAAGTCGCGTCGTGAAGCAAGGTGGATCGAGTTTAAGTGCCTGCCGATCGAGGTGCGTGCTGGCTAGACAACGCGAAGAAAAAAAGAACAAGCGAGAGATGGGAAAAGGGGCAGGATAGTCAAGGTGATTGGGACTAAAACGTGTAGAGATACAAAGAGATATTGGTGTCGAACCACAAAATTTTCAACAACACAAAGATACAATATCTGATGTAGTCGTATTGTGGTGCAGCATTCAAGGTCGTGTTAGATCTTTGAAGGACTGCACTGCCTGTACCTGAGAGATGGAGGGCGGCCGTATCACTCTAGTGGTTGATGCGCCAAAGACCCCTGTGGGTTTCTTTGGTCTGAGTGGCTGCAGATATGGTGACGTGAGTTAGCGCAGTCCACTTCTCTATTTCTCAGCTTCCAGATTCTCTCGGTCGATGGTGGGGGTGACGGCAAATAGACCCACCTATTCCGGCGCGGAGTCCGTGCCGTGTTTCTTCTCAAGTTCGGGTGCCTCTGGAATCTCACGTGATCGTGTTCTAGTCTTTGTTCTTTGTTTGATCCCAAGAGTTTGTCGCACTTCTGAAACGGTACGTATCTTTGTAGTTTTTCATCAACTGGAGTCTTTTCCCAGACCCTTTTGCTTTGGCCAACTTGACAATTGCCGACCTGGCTTCGATGACGGGAAAATTGGACAAGAAAGTGAAAGAGAAGGGGCGAAGGTGTCTTGTCTTTCTTTGGAATCTGTTTATGCGGCGGGCCTCTGTCCCTTTTATATTCTCAACAATAGCCTGAGGTCATCTTTGAACTATGGTAGCTAGTCATCCTATAACCAAATACTGGCCTCCATGACTCTAATCATGTCTCTCTCCTTTGACTCTCTTCTCGAGTCAATGCCCGCTTCGTCTTGGCTTGTTTCTTTTCCTTATCTATCCGCTATTACCTCCGTCTTTATAACTCGAGTTGGTGTTTTCCCCCAGGCTGCCAATACCCACCCAACCCTCCATTGCCATGGTACTTATCTGCCCCTCCTTAACAATCCCTCTACTGAATGTTTCTCCAAAATATGAAGTTTTTCGGCGGCTTGATGTCTCATCGTCTTGGATTTTGTGGTTTTCATCTCCACCCACTCCCGTTGCTTTATTCGCCGCTTTCTCACCGATAAATACATTCACGATAATCTATCAACCCCATCAAGGAGTTTTACCGCCATTAACAAATTCCATCAATATTATACGTTAGCATTGTCTTAATATCATCACATTTTCATCTATCGACATACGCACCACGTATTTTATACCTCGTAGTGACTTCTATTTTTACAGATTATCTAAAAAGAATTGCCAGCATATGTAGAATTACAGTTTGCTTCCGGGCGCAACCTCATCCTTCACCCACGAAGCCTTGCCATTGTCGTTGACAATAGTCTTGCGACCGATGATCTCTCCTACAACTTCAGAGATGCCTTGGCGACCGTTGCGCGATGCAACAATCTTGTTGGCTAGCTCTCCCTGAGTGTAGGTGCCCTTTGAAAGAACCTTTTCGATCTCCTTCTCTGTGGGTACACCAAGCTCCTGGTGAGGGTACTCCTTGTAAGTACGGTCGGTAAAGAGCTGTATATCCTTGGTCGAGTCGTATTCGAAGAAGGGCTTGGCTACATTGGTGCCACCAATCGCTGCAAGAGACTCGGGCTCCCACCTGGGCTCATCCTTCCTGACGAGCAAAGACAGCACGCCCTCCGTAAAATCGTGATGCTGCATAAACTTAGTGGCAATCTGGTGCTCCCTCTTGAAGGTCTCGGCAATATCCCACTCGCCACCAACGCGCATCTGGCGTAGAGCTACGTGCAAGGCTGTTGGCGATCGCTTGTGCAATAATTCTAGTTGCGTCTCCGCCCACTCCTTCAAGTCAGGGTCATTTGCCTCTGCTTCCAAGGCACCGATGATCTCGCTGACTGTGTGCCTGTTAAAGCATCGATCGATCGCCTGGCGAAGCTTGCCTTGCAAATATATGGGCCTGTCATAAGGAAGACCTGTACAGAATTCCTCGAGAGTCTGGTTAATGAGTGCCAGACGTTCAGGCAGAGTGTCGCTGTCCTGGAACCGCAATTCGGCCAAGCGTGACTCAAGGTCAGGCAAGCTGGTCGAGTGAAGGTAGTGGGTGGCAATGCCGGAGTAGAAGACGTTAGGGCCTTGGAGTTGCGCACCGGTCAGCGCAAGATACGTTCCGATGGATCCGTTCATTCGAGGGAGGAAGAAAGAGGCACCGACGTCGGGGAAAAATCCGATACCTGTCTCAGGCATGGCGAAGACGGTGTTCTCGGTCGCGATTCTAAAAGGAGCGTGAGCACTCAGACCGACACCACCGCCCATGGTGATACCGTCCATAAAAGCGATGTAGGGCTTTTGGTATGTCGCAATGTAGTGATCGAGTTTGTATTCGAGAGCAAAATATGCAGCCGACTTCTTCCATCCGTCCTCACTCTCCTGGTTGAGTCGTGCAAGTGCGGCGACGTCACCTCCAGCGCAAAGGGCCTTGGGACCAGCACCCTTCAAAACAACAACATTGGCGAGGTCTGACTTTTCCCACTCGACCAATCTAGGCACAATCTTTCGGATCATTGAAGAGTTAAGAGAGTTGAGCTTCTTCTGTCGGTTGAGCATGATGGTTCGCAGACCATATTTGCTCGCAAAGACTACATCGTTAGGTTCATCTCTATCCTTTGGTCCGATACGAGTCGCCTCAGATGAAAGCTGCGAGGTTTAAGTTAGTCGTATAATTTAATTGAATGGAATGCCCCATTCGTTCTTACCTGTCGAGCACCGAACGAGGAGCTCAAGATCTTTTCTTGCTGAGCCATGTTGAAGCTCCTTGGCAAGCTTCGACTTGTAACATTAGCTGCAGCACCAGCTCGGACTGCAAAAGTTCGGAACGACATTATATTAAAAGAAGAATTGGCGATGCGCACATGCGATCGACATGCGCATCAACGAGATGAATGAGGGGGTATATGATGTGCCTTGGATTCTTGTCCGAGGTCCGCGGCAATGCTTTTTCCAACCTCCGCATCAAACCGCCCCAGAACCAAAATTGATAGCAGCCACACTTTTCGATAGTGGGATCCATCATCCATGGTTTCACGCCTGCTAAGTCAGGAACTACGACACCTGACCTATCATAGACCCTAAAAACTAGACCCACCAGCGTGCCCAATCAGACACGTCCTACTCCAATCGTCAACTTTTCGAGCTCTCTGAGCTTCAGCCTTGCGCGCCGCAATACAACATCTCATAACCATCAAGCAATACCATCAAGATGTCGGACCCTAAGATTCAGTACGCCTCAATACACCAGAAACTGGCTCAAGGATGCTAATAAATCATATAGGGAGCTTCTTGGCAAGCCGCGATCCGAGCTCACGTACGTGTCCACCAATAATTCCTGCCTTTCCAGCCCCACGAGAGGTCAACAATTGCTAACAAGCTACACAGCGAGTACGAGATCGCCCAGCTCGAAGAGTACGAGTTCTCTGCCGGCCCTCTCTCTATCCTCCAGACTGCCGTGCGATCACACGTCCAAGTTCTCATCTCCATCCGCAACAACCGCAAACTCCTTGCGCGCGTCAAGGCATTCGACCGACATTGCAACATGGTTCTCGAGAACGTAAAGGAAATGTGGACAGAGACTCCTCGATTAGCTGGCGGAAAGAAGGGTAGACCAGTTAACAAGGATCGATTCATCAGCAAGATGTACGTTTCCAGCACCAACGCCTGCAAACCCCTTTCTCGAATAGCGGTGACCCGAAATTCTGACACTGATTACTAACTTCATCGCAGGTTTTTGCGAGGCGATAGCGTTATTCTGGTTCTCCTAAGCTAATTTTCCTTTACCGCATGATCTTGGAGGGGTGAGAACTTGATTTTGAGAATGGGATGTTTTGTATGTCTTACGGGCAAAGCTCACAGGGACTCCATAGGCGTTGAAAACATGATGATTTGCGCATACAACTCCTCCTCATTACAATGTGCCTATGAATACTCCAACAATATTATCATTCTGCGATTGCTCAGTCTCCACTCGTCTCTGCCGTTAATGTTTCGGCTGCAACTGAAAGCGAGCACCGTCTAACCACTCAGACCGAGGAAGAAGCTGGCCAGCCCCCAAGCACCAGGATCGGGAACCTCCTGATATCCACTGCCTCCGATATAGACAGTTCGGCCCAAGCTGGCCTGCATACCCTTGGTCTTGTTGGCCCCTTCCAAGGCTGCCAAGGCTGCCTTCCTGACGTCTCCTGTCTGGTTCAACGTTTCCACGAAGGGGTGGAGAGCGTCAACTAGAGTGCGGTCGCCTGGGCGAGCCGGTGTGTACTTAGCCAGAGCATCGCTGCTTTTCTTGAGAGCTTTAGCCCATATTTCAGGAGATGCATTGCCCGGTGCCAGTTCTCGAAGAGCCTTGACCAGGGCGTTGAGGAAGATGGCGTACAGAGCGCCCGAGGTTCCATCCATGGCTGTTTCCACGATTGTCACGATGCGAGCAAGATCCACGACAACATCGCCAGTAAGAGGGTGTTGTTGCATATGCTTGAGAATGGCTGCGTTGTGTCAGGAATGTGAGTGTTATCTAGGGTTAATGAGACTTACCCTCAGCACCTCGCTTCAACCCGATACCGCAATCACCATCCCCAACAACCGTATCATAACGCGTGACTTCGGGCTCAGCATCAATGACCTTTTGCAGCGCATTCTTCAACGATGCTTGTGTAGTACTTGCATCCGTCTTGAGATCACTAGACTTGATGTCCTCGGTCGCACTAACACGATCCGTTCTTGTGCCGGTGTTTTTGGCCTCCCAAGTGCTGGTTTTGATAGGGGCAGACCAGCCGACGACTTCGCTGGGTGCATCAAGCAGCTCAACCATACCTGGAGCGTCAAAATCAGGGGCCACCACGTTGAGAAGAGAAATGCTGAAACCTAGGCCGTTGAGACTGGTCATGTAGGTGCCACTGAGTATTCTGACGGGACAAATATTGTACTTGGACTCAAGTTGGCTCGCAACCTCTGCTGTGATGCCGCCCATCTCGAGAACACTGACTCCTCCTAGGTTGTTGATCATGAGGATGACTTCTTTAGAGTTGACGTTGACGAACGCCCTATCTTTGTCACTTGTGTCAAGCAATTGCTGAAGCATTTTGGTCACAAGGTCAGGCAATTCCACCTTTTCGCGTCCCGAACCAGGCTCGTTGTGAATGCCCATTCCCAATTCTACTTCGTCTGCTGCAAGACTTGCCTCTGAATCGACCTTGCGACCAGGAACATGAACATGTTCAAGACTGGCGCCCACGCTGACAAGGTTGTCTGCAGTAAGCTGGGCATATTTGGCCACCTGCTCTAGAGGTTTCCCTAGAGCAGCGAGGGCACCCGAGATCTTGTGGACGAGAACAGTGCCAGCGATGCCACGGCGACCGACCTTTCCAGCTTTTGCACGGCCAACTCCAACATCATCGCCTACAACGACCATTTCAACGTCAAGCCCTGCGGCCTTTCCCTTTTCAACAGCCATGCCAAAGTTGAGGACATCACCGGTGTAGTTCATTACGGTGACCAATACACCCTTGGATGTATCAACACGAGAAGTGATGGCTGCGCGTATCTGCTCCGCTGAAGGAGAGGCAAAGATGGTACCAGCTACAGCAGCGGAAAGCATACCTTGGCCGACCATGCCTGCAAAGGAAGGCTCATGGCCAGAACCACCGCCTGAGATGATGGATACTTGAGGTTTGGCATTGGAATTAGGACGACGGTATATGACTTTGAATTCGGGATCTAGAGCAATGGATGGGTTGGTGAGAGTGAGACTGTGAAGAGCTGAAGAGACGAGGTGGGTTGGATCGTTGACAAAGTGTTTGGCTGACATGACGATGTTGATGGAGACAGATTGTCAACCAAATTATAGAGAAGAGTGGAATTTTAGATGTTGGGTTATCAATTGTATTCTTTTCTTTGGGCACTTGGGTTCTTTTCAATCGTCTTCTGCCAAGACAATTGTTGCAACTGATGATCAAGCTGAACCAAATCAAATCAGGTGAGGTTCTGTTTGGCTGTAATGGACGAAGGATGAAGCTTAGAGTGGGGGAATCGCGGGGTTTGGAGGCGGGGTTTGACAAGCGTGAGGAGGAGTTGAGGCCGGGGTACGGTACGGGACTTGACACGGCAGGAATCATCCATTGGGGACTGCGGTTGCTTTGCCATCTGTTGAGGATGTCTCGCTCTTAGCCCACTGTATTGACATGTGGTGGTTTGGTTTGGCTGTCATGAGACCAGATGAGAGGCTGTTGATGGAGCCGTTGAGATGCATGTAAATCCTGTCATGGACGTTGTTAAACAAGGTTGCATCTACAAAACCCAGAAATTCAGATTCAATACACAGTAGTTAGTTATGGAACTAACTCCAGAATACATTGTTTGCGATATAATGTGCAATTGATACCGAAAAAATAGTATTGGACCAATGCTCAACGTCGATATGAATTGTCTTACATGTCTCTTTGTTGATGGCAAGCTATTTTTATATGAATGACGATGACCACCACTTCTTTCTGAAACAATGGCTTTAAGCATGAAAACAAAGCTTGTTATGGATAAGAAGGACTCCTCATCTCATTGTGTTTACGCGGCCATGAATGCGCGTACCTGCGTGCGTGGATAGACGTAAAGTACTCAAAGCAAAGCAGGCTAGACAGGGGTAGCAGGGATGAAAGCTCCACCGATACAGTATTACAACAGTGTTCCAGAAGGAACCTAGGTGGTTTTCAGTCCGGGAATAAGTTTGAAGAAAAGGGCATCATTTGAGAACAAATTAAACTGCTATTCCGGCTTCCGGCTTGGCTGAATTCGCTTAATAGATATCGTCTTTTCACTGTACGACCAACTGGCCGGGCTATTATCTACCCGTGTCAGTATGTTTGACTTTATGTAGATAACTACATGCTATGCTATGAATAAATCGCTATCTCGTCAGTCTCGGCCGAATTAAAACAGATGCTCCATAGTTCATAGTGCTCAACCTGCTCTTCAGGTCATGCAAGAAAAGGGATCGAGACGATTATTGGATCATGCAACTCACGGAGCCGCATTTCTTCTGTACATGACCAACTGGAACTTTAACTACAGTGTCTACATACACTGAGATGATCGTAATTACTCCTCCTGTCTCTATCTATTGCACATGGGTACTGTCCAAACTGTGTCTTGCGCGTCTAGCTAGCTTCTGCCTCTCGTCTCTACTGCATGTAGGAAGGACTGCAGCCAGCCCGACTCTTGATTTGCATATCTCGTCTGTGCTGCTGATGTAGGTATACTAGTAGAATATTAACAAACCCCTGACGATCCACCACATTCTGCCAGGACCCATTCTACCAGTTCGCTACAAGTGCATAGCCCCAAGATGATGCATCGTCAGCCAATTATTCCGAGTGATGGATTCCTTCATGGGCAGTTTCATTTCCAAAGGGCCTTTCGCTTTCCACCTCATGTGTAGGTGGAGTCTCGTTGACGTATCGCCGAACATCCTACAAGGTATCAATGTCAATCAATGTCAGTGCTAACAGGGTCGAAAAAACGGGGTGACTCGAGTCGTCTCTCCCCGTGCCCAGTTTTTACGAGAGTAGGATCCTTTTCTCTCTCTCTTCCATATACCCATTTCTTCTTGTAAAGTCGATCTGTTCGTTCATTCCATTTTTCGCTATAATTCTTTTGTCCCTCTTTTGTTAATCTACCCGCTTGCTATCTATCGTCTGTACATCTTCAAAGTATTATCTTGGCATCACGTATAAGCGGAAATAACTCTCGATCTGGTCTTGGCATTCAACAGGGTCTAATTCGTCTATTCTTCGATCCCGTCTTGGTATTCTTGCATTTTGGTTAAGCTGCCAAGATGCGATCGCTGCTTCAGACGACTACTACTGTCCTTGGCTGGACGGTAGCAGCAAATGCATACGATCTAACAATAGATGACAAGAGTAGGTTTCTTCTTGTTGGAGAGATATGATGCATACTGACAGTCATCAGAATCAGTCGAAAGTGCAGCCGGCAAGGCTGCCAAGGGCTTGACAAGTTGGTACACAGGAATGAACCCAGGCGACACACCAGGAAACTTGCCAGATCCCTACTACTGTAACTATCCCCATCTCATCATGATAGAATTATACTAACTCTGAAAAGGGTGGGAGGCCGGAGCCATGTTTGGCACTCTAGTCGATTACTGGTGGCTTACAGGAGACGACAAATACAACGCCATCACAAAACAAGCTTTGATTCACCAGGCTGGAGCAGACGGCGATTACATGCCCGACAATCAAACCATGACCGAAGGAAACGATGACCAAGGCTTCTGGGCCATGGCCGCAATGTCAGCAGCCGAGCACCAATTCCCGGACCCCCCCGACGATGTTCCAGGATGGCTCGCGCAGGCACAAGCCGTCTTCAACGAGTACGTCAGCCGCTGGGACGACGAGTATTGCGGTGGTGGAATGCGCTGGCAGATTTTCAAGTGGAACACTGGTTACGACTACAAAAACGCCATCTCCAACGGCTGCTTCTTCAACGTCGCCTCACGCCTGGCGCTGTACACAGGCAACGACACTTATGCAGACTGGGCTGAGAAGGTTTGGGACTGGCACGTCAAGGCCGGAGTTGTAACCGATAAGTTTGAAGTTCTCGACGGTGTCCACATTGGCAAAGACAAGTCCTCTGTTTGCGACGATATCGACAAAACGCAGTGGTCCTACAACACTGGTGTTTTCCTTCATGGCGCTGCCACATTGTACAACCTCACTTCAGCCGATAAGTGGAAGAAGCGAGCCGATGGCCTTCTAGACGACGTCTTCAACAAATTTGTTAAGGATGAGATCATCTATGAGCAATTTTGCGAGCCACATAAGCAGTGCAGTCAGGATCAGCAGAGTTTCAAGGGGTATCTCGCCCGTTGGTTGGCGGCCACCACACAATTGTACCCAGGCACCAATGACAAGATCATGAAGCTCCTCAAAACAAGTGCACAGGCTGCTGCCAAGGTCTGTACTGGTTCTGGAGAAGGCTACAAGGGCCCTGCCGGTACAGCGTGTGGCTTCTCTTGGACAACCGATACCTTCGATGGCTCCATTGGTGTAGGACCTCAGATGAACGCCCTCTCCATTCTCATGTACACACTTGTCGAGGGCGCAAAGGGCCCTGTCACATCCAAGACTGGAGGAACATCCAAGGGCGACCCTGGTGGTGGCAACACTGATGCCAACGATGACGACGGAAAGCCCAAGAGAAAGGACATCACTGGAGCCGACAAGGCTGGTGCTGGTATCTTGACATTCCTCTTTGTGGCTGGTGTCATAGGAGGTGTTTCTTTCCTTGTTCTCGACCTTTAGACATAAAATGCTACAAGCTAGCTATAAGGGATATGGCGTTGTGGTGGGATTTGTGATATCTTTACATCACTGGGCGTTAAGAATGATTTGCAACTTGGATACCTTTGTTTGTACTTGGCTTGAAACAAGGCATTAAACTCTTGAGCCGCAAATGATATTTGAAATTTCCGTCAACTTGGTTGTCCTTTTCGTTGTGCAGTTTGTCCATGAATAGAAGGCTGGATCATCAATCAACGAAATCAATATGACGATATGGGCACACTCGACTGAAGCATATCAGCCCCTGGACAAGGAATATAATATATCTAAGATTATTTTTATTTACCACTGACCTGGCTCTTGCACTTTGTACCGAAATCGATTTTGATTGGTAGCAAATTCTTGATTTTGAAAGACTCCTGCTCCTTAATAATTATACTATACAATCTCTATTACCATTTATATACCAAAATTCGGTATAAATACTGTTGATCAGCCAAAGCGATGCGCGTAGTACCCTATACTTCTGCCGTACCCTGAAGCCTTATCGTCATAGCCATTAGTCAAGCATCACGTCTCTTTCAAATTTCCCTGCTCATCCCTCGACATCCTCGCATACTGCGTCTTCAGTGTAGGCATATCGGCACTGACGAGCGTATTCGCCCACCTCTCATCGTCTTCACCCACTGGCGTCGTCCTCACTGTCGCACGACCCATCATCACAGGGTGGCAATTGACGTAGATGTTCTCGTATGCCCGCGCAGGAACAGAATACGTCTCGTGAAAGATCCCAACGTGCTTTGGCTTTGTCTTGCTCATATAGTCCCACGCCTTCCGGTGGATGTCTCCGTGGGCGAAGCGGTGCAGGCCCTCTACATCGCGGAAGTAATAAATGTTGAGAAGCGTGTTGTTACTACTGCGCTCATCGCCTCGCCAGCTCGAACTCGTGAGCAGTCCGTATTCATCTCGGTGTGACTCTAGATCTTCCATCATTGCCTTGAAGTACTTTCCTATTTGCCTCATGCCTGGTGCGGCGAGACCGAGGGGGTGATTCATCTGGATGCCGAGGTGGAATACCACCACAGAATTCGCTCCGGGCTTGGAACCGAATGTCCCGGAAGAGAACGGCAACTGTGCGGTTACGCGGCCAGGTATGATGGATTCATCATATTCGTTCGGTTTTGTGCTGCGTACTTGTATGAGGGTGGTGATGATAGAACTGAGCAGAACGGCTACCGATGGTACGATTGCCCAACGGAATGGAAGAATAGCACAAAGAGCCACTTGAATGAACGATCCAATGGCGATATTGAACTGAGGCTTGAAGCAATCCTTGAGTATAAACTGCATCGTGTTAGGAAACAAGTTCAAGACGGAGATGATATGTTTGACTGTCACTTACAGCTCTCTCACTTTTCGAGGGAAACTTGATGGGCTTTGAGGCTGGGTTTAGCTTTGGTCGGAACTCTGCGTTCTTCATAATGCTTAATTCTGTTAAGGGTTGGTATAGAATGGAAGCGATCTGTTAATGACTCAAGACTGAGCACTAGATATCCTAAACTTGACGAGATACACTTCGGGCTATATATAGTTTCACTTCAGTGACTAGCTGAACCATTGTGGATAAATCGAAACATTTCCCGCGAACGAATGCGAAAATGGTGAACCAGAAACAGCCATCACATTATGGACCAAAACCAATCACCGGCCTGACTATTCCCTAATCCAGACACTTGGCTGCAGTGGCTTGCTCGCATACTCGCACTCGCTTAAGTCTCGGATACGTATTTAGGTTGTATATAGCTGCTCATGAGTTAACTACCTAACTTGGTAGGTCTACAAGTCACTATGGCAGAGACTTCTTGTTCTAAAGGATTGATAGACAGCAACGGCCTTGATCCCCCCGAGTTGACAATTGTTACGAGTAAGGTCGATTCCTAGTCATGAACATCGGCCTTCTTGTTTCGCCGCTTCCATGCTCGGATTCTTACGGTGGTGCGCGTGGTAAGTATTCAAAGCCAATGAACTGAGCTCTACTAGATCAGGTCTCGTTCAAGCTGATGAATTGTATCAGGAGTCCTTCCAGACTTCCATCTTCGCAAACACGCCTGCCTACCAAGTGGTATTCCCCACTGTTTCGGACATCTGTTGTCCCCTCGTCCAAAACTCATAGTTAGTGTCTTTCCACTGCCGACTGCCCTAGCAACGGATCAATCTAACGTTGGAGTTTCGATCTTCGATCGACGCAAGACACGCCAAGGACTCGATCTAGTATGAGAGATGATCCTGGAACAGACTACTAATAATAAGTGTTTGACCTTGGGGAGTGGAGATGCTTTAACCGAGAGTCGGCCTCTTGGAAAGTGAGATTGTCTTGTGTTGAGGGTAAAAGTCAACTACAAGTCTTGCTAGCAGAAATATTTCAGAGAGTTGAGGTAATAAATATTGAATATAAACTGAATTGACTTAGAATGCGACGATTTTGTTGTCGTCACTCATGAATATCGTCTCCCTATCGTAATCCCAACACCAGGAAACCAAATTATAGTATGTACACAGATACTCCAAGCAAATGCTTTGAGAACCTATACACAAGCTAGAAGACAAAAAATGAAATAAAAACATACAATCCCGAGGAAACAAAAAACAGACAGTTTTTACAAATCGCAGTCCAAACAAGCCCCCAAAAGTGCCAACAAACCCAAAAGGAAATGCTGGCCATTACATGTTAAACTCGTCCTGACAAGCATCTTTTTTCCTCTCTTCTTATTCTTCGTCGTGAAATAGCGGTCTGTGATACCGAATCTGTGTACGCCTGGCCTTTTTATGTAAAGTAATTTTGTGAAAATCGCTTCAAATGTGTATGTTCAACGTTGTCTAGATGTGTTGTGGAAACTCGGAGGAAAACCTTCTAGGCGGTGTTTTCCTGAGCCTGTGACTGGTGAGGATAGTTAGGGTCGGTAAGTGACTTTTCCCACTCGTCCATCAGGTTCGTCGCTGTACGCTTGAGATTGCTGGGCGAGAATTGGTTGACAATAGTGGGCAGAAGCTCCTCGAGTTTGGGGGAGAGAAGAGGAGTTTCATAACCGGACGACGACTTCTTCTTACTAAAATCAAGTCAGCTATTGCCATACAAATAGTGTCCAACTCAATGCCAACAATCACTTACGAGGGCGAGTCCGCAGGTTCTCCCTCGTCCGAAGTAGCAGACATATCGTCCAGTCCACTACTGCCAATAGTAGAGCCGCTCCAACGAGACGTCTTAGAGGACGAAGCCGGAGACTCCCAATTAGACCAGTCATTGTCGTCCATCGAGTCGAATCCAAGAGGTTGCCAAGAGAAAGACTTGTTCTTTGATTTGGTTTTACTCCGTGCAGGCATCTCGGGCCGAGTTTTTGACGCCGTTGTCGTTGATGTTTGTGATTTTGTCTCTGAACGCTCTGCAGTCTCAGAGTTGTGGGGTGGCTCAAACACTGTGCTCACTTTGGGCCGAAGTGGTCGATTCGCTCGTACCGTATCCTGACTTCGGGACGTTTCGCTGCGGTCGCTGACACTGTTGGAGCGAACGGGCTGGCCGTTGATAGGTTCGTCCCCTACAGTAATTTGACGGATGTCCTCGACAAAAGCTCTCAGCCCCAACTTAAAGTCCTCGACAATTTGAGCGGCACCCGGAACGTTCTGCTGTGTGCGTGGCTGCCACGAGGCACGCTTATTCAAATGAGGGTTTGTTAATTGAGCGGTCCTGCGCTCTATCGAAGGTAATTTGACCTGCTCGTGCTCGTGATCGCGGTCCTGGTATAATAAAAAACCTCCGTCTGGCTTCGCCGGCGACAGCAGAGACAGGGTTCTTGTGTGTCCACCGCGGAGGACCCTTCTTCGATTGGGACTCGTTGCACCCGTCTGCTGCAATAACCTCCGGCGGTCTGACTCGGCGCTTCGCCTCACTGAGGAGCCGTCGCCATCTGAAGGCAGAACTGGGCTGCGGTATGCCTCGACGGGAATGGGATCGCCCTTCTTTTCTTGTATAGTCCACTTCTTCTTTAGTGAAGTCAACTCCGCCTCAGCACGAGACAACTCTTCCCTTAGTTCTAGTACACGTCTCTCCTGAGCGGCGATGGCAATGATGAACTCATTTGCGCCAGCCGGCGAGGCAATGCCGGAATCAATTGGAGTCGGAGGAACTGATGACATGGCAGAGGAGGTCGGTGTTGGTCGGGAAGGGTCGCTCGTGGGGGGTGCAATTGGTAGCGTCAAGGAAAGTCGGTTGACCTGGCGATTCATGCTGGATACACTAGATTTCGCACGAGTGTGACCACGTCTATGAGAGATAGATTCGTCTCTTTGAGGCGGAGGGGGAATTCCTCCCACTGAACTCATGCTGCCGTGGCGGTTGTGTGAAACGAGGTTGCGAGCAGGAGCGTATCTAGGGTTGACCGAGGCGGCGACAGCGGTAATTGTGGTGGAAGAAATGGTCGAATCAGGGGCAGTCTCAAAATTCGAGCTGGAGGTGGTGGGTATAACAAAGTCTGCTGGCAGACGGTCGGCGACGGAGCAGCGTCGACGGATAGCTTGTTGTGAGTCCATGTCCATTAACTGGTAGGGATCTAAGGTCAAGGTATGGATATAGATGTTGTATGATAGGGAGTGGAGGCCGAGGACTCGTCGTCGTTTATGCAAATGAGTGGCTGGAGCTCTTTGGGCTCTGCGGCGCCGCAATCTGGCAGCAGCGACAGCAGCAACAGCGGCCCGGGCAGTGAGCGCTCTATAGTGTGACTGTGTCAGGCGGCGGTGATCATCGAAGAGAGCGGACGAGCAACGACAGACTAGGCAGAGTTGAAAGAGAAAACCAGGCATCAGAATAAGGAGGGAGAGGCGAGTCGGAAGTGGATTGTGGGAGGTCTTAGTCGTGTATCAAGTTTCGCATGGGGTATGGCGCGAGCCGGGGTGGGTTGATTTCAGTGGACCGTCCGCCAATGCTCAGTGGCTGTTGTCGAAAATAGAGCCCTGGAGGCGCCCAGTAGCCCGATCCTAGATCCTCTAACTTGGGAAGACGTTGACCGATTGCTTGACTTAGCACACGACAGGACTGACGCCTAGGCTGGCCTGAGCTGGTACTGAACTGGGGGGCGATTCTCAGGAGAATAGGAGCACCATTGGTATTGGTAGATACAAGTATGTACAACGTAGCTAGGGCTCGGCAAAGCGCAGGAACGTATCGAAATAGGAAGTCAAGGACGATATGAGGCTTGCTGGGGTTGGCTGAGAGCGTGGGCAGGAAATTGATAGATCCCAGTAAGGGACGAGGCGACGTTAAGCGGATGGGGCGGATTTGGTGTACCTAACGCTGATAAGGAGCCGTTGAGATGAGGAAAGTGAATCAATTACCGTGGGGAAGTAAGACTGTTTGGGATAATGTTGGTGAGGTAAAATGATGAAAGATGAGAAAGGAGCGATGGTAACAAGAAAAATAAATGTCGAAATCGTAATGAGCGAATATTTCCGAACAGATGTTTGTGGGATAGAGATATGGAATGACGTTTAAAAAACAATAACAGTAGACGCTCGAATGCTGTCGATACAGCAAACAATCAATCTACAGTAGCAGTCGCGGGAGGCGGAGTCCCTGGTAGGCGTGGAGGGTTACCGACAAGCGAAGAGTCCTGTAATTGACGATGTAATGCGTGCGTGTACAATGGATATTTCAGGGCATGAATTTGGATCATGAATATGAATTGTAAGTGCTACTTCAGCAGGGTATGGAACCGGGACCTGCTTTGTTTACATATGTTGCTCGTAATTCAAAATGGGCCCTCACAACACCACAGGAACTGACCCAAAGAACTGCGATTTGACGGCCCAATCCGCAAGTCTCACTTAATGCTATGAGCAATTGCACCACCTGACCTGTCTCTGCCCTGTTTGTGCGGCTTGTCAAGCTCAACGCTTTCTTGCAGTGGATCATGTCCTGGGTTGAGTCACGGACGACTATGTACATATCAATATTCCTTCTCATTTCATCTCATCTTTTTGTGTTCCTCCCGACTTTCCCGTCACCCCGCCCGTTGCTCCCCTCATTCTTTTGGCTTGACAACGGATAGAGCCTCGACGCCTAAACTACTGCAGCCTGCACGTTAGACCGTATCGTATCTTGTTGGGCAAGGGTTCCACGATCAAGCGCTCGAGCCGTTGCCACACAGAGTGTTTATATCTTTTGTCCATCATTGGCTCTTCGTAAGTGAGGCACTTTGTTCTGGCCGACGACGATGAAGTGTCTGTCTGTCACATTGATCGAAGTACGTAACGCTCTCTCCTGTGACCCTGTCATACAGACCACAGGGGTCTTGTGTCTTTAAGTTGCGGTGGCCCTGTGCGGGCGGACCTTGCATAAACGCAGGGGTTTAGTACCAAATTGAGTTGAACATCAGTCTACATGTTTGCCGAGGAATGCATGTAAATTACATCCGTAAGCTGACTTGCATAAAATCATTTAACGGTCGATTATTAGGTTAATAGCTAGAGGTGAAGGAGAAGAAGAAGAGAACCACGAACATGCAACTCATTTATCCGAGCCATTATTGGGTTGTATGGACGGTATGTGTTTGCTGGTCGTAGAGTTGCGGTCGAAGTAGGTATTGCTGGCAACAGTCTCAGGTCTACCTAGACATACCTAACCATGAAAACGAACTGAGTGAAACCGGTTTCTAATCACTGACGGGAAGAATCTGAGTACGGTTTTACATCGTCATCCACTCACTTACGATTCAACAAAAATCAGAGGCGGTCAGACAGCATGTAAGTTGAGCTTCTTGGACGCTACTGCTTAGGTAGGTAGGCCCGCAAAGCAATCACGTGAGTCTGCGTCAAGGTCGCGTTTGCTTGAGGAAGTTATGGCTGACACGTCAGTTGCCGAACCACATCCATCTACTAAACCTAAGGCATTACGCCCCGTAGAGTGGGAAAGTGGGAAGGGCATCTCAGTTGTCTGAATAGAGTTTGTTGCCTGCTTCATCTGCTATCTCAGTCAACAATTGGTCGCATTGCGAAGCTCGATTTGAGTTCTCACACCAAATTATGGGCTTCTTTGTCACTTTCTTGCGGCTTTCGTAAAGAAAGAACGATGCGATGATTATTGAACATGCCTCTCTCATTCTTTTCGGTTTGTGGATTGCTTGACCAATGTTACGATCTTTCTCTTGCTAGAAAGAGTTGCTCCAGCGTCGTCGTTGCGTGGTTTGGCAGGCATCGCAACTATGTCGACGCCCATGATACCAGCCTCTCAGCACTCTTATCGACCTTACTCCCGGACAAGAGAACCGATAGGGTCTACTGTATCCAGACTCCTAGTTTGGAAAGAATTATCGGCCGGGCATGTCTTCTGGGGGCATCACGCATTACCGAACTGGCTCGATTCCGGCAACCGGGCTCTGGCGTTGATCTAGCAGACTGCGTTTATCGCATTCTGACTGTAACAGTGAGTTGGTTCGAGGGAGAATCAGTAACGAGCTAACTTTGGCGCAGCCGAGCCCTGGGTACAGCCAGAGAGATCCTGTTACTGTAGAAGAAATCGATGAGCTGCTGCACTCCCTCGCCTCAAAAGTGAGATGGAGTTCCCCTTCAATTCGTACTTCACAGGCCAGCATGACTTCAAGCAACAGAACGGATGTCGATCTGATGTACAGAAGGCTCAACGCAGTAGAAGCCAAGTGGTTTACCAGGTTAATTTTGAAAAGCTATCAACCTCTAGTACTAGATCCGCATCTCATCTATCGACTTTGCGACCCTCTTCTCCCCTGCGTTCTCAAGGTTCAAGACGACTTTGCTACTGCGATCGCTACTGCGCAAACTTTACGAAGAAGACTACTCCCAAATTTTGGACGGCAGACACCGCGTGAGCAAATCATGGGCACGGTGAAACCTCAACTGGGCATCAAAATTGGACGACAGCCTTGGATTAAAGGTCGCAGTATCAAGCATTGTTTGGATATGGGACACGGGCGTATGAGTGTGGAGGAAAAGATTGATGGTGAATACTGCCAAATTCACATAGACCCGAGTAAAGGAGATCGATGCATCCAGATATTTTCCAAGAGCGGCAAAGACAGCACTGAAGATAGAGTTACACTTCACGGGTTAGTCCCGAATGATACGGGACTTACGCAAGCTAACTTTTCGAACAGGACAATACTAAATTCACTCAAGATTGGACAACCCGACGCCAGAATCACCAAGGCTTGTATTTTGGAAGGGGAGTTGGTTGTGTATGATGATTCTGTACGTCTTTTTGTAGCCCGCCATGTCTGTAACCGTCTGACAAGTGTTAGCAAGATAAGATACTTCCATTGCATAAGATCAGGAAGCATGTGTCGAGGAGAGGTGTGTTTTTAAACACAGACCTAGACTCACTGTATGTTTGTCCACCTCCACCGTTGTATCAGATATTGACTTTCTAGGCCTGGACCGCAGGAACACCTAATGATTGTTTACTATGATATAATGCTTCTAGAAGACCAGTCGCTGATCAACTTGCGGCATTCGGAAAGATTCAAAATCCTTTCGAGTCTTATTTGCTGTCGTAAAGGATGGGCGGAACTAGTTCTTCGGCAAGTTGTTGATTTTGGCCAACCACTTGGGGCATCGACCCTACGCAAAACATTTGCCTTGGCCATCTTGAATCGAAAAGAAGGCCTCGTCTTGAAACCAGATGAGCCCTACTTTGACTTTAAAGATCAGCGACGGAAATTCTCGAGTTGCTGCATTAAACTCAAGAAAGAGTACATTGGCAATTTTGGAGATGTGGGCGACTTTGCAGTTGTTGGGGCCAAGTACGACTCAGCAAAAGCAATGTCCTACCGAATTTCTGGGTTGAAATGGACACACTTCTATATTGGCTGCCTCGACAACAGGGAGGCGGTTAAGAATTGGAAGGCTAAGCCTGAATTCACGATCGTCAACGTCGTAGAACTCAACGAAGCGCTTCTTAAGGAGGTTATTACCTACTCAAACCCGAAGCCTGTTGCCCCAACAGAGAATGAGGCGATCGTCCTCAAACAAGCCCCAGGCGTTGAACAAGGATCACCTCCAAATGCTATATTCACCAAGCCGCTGGTATTTGACCTTAAATGCTTCAGCTTTGATAGAGTGGGAAACACTGGGTTTTGGAGCCTGCGATTTCCATCGGTAACAAAAGTCCACTTTGATCGGGATTTTACTGACACAATATCCTTTGAACAGTTGCAGAACCTGGCTAAGGATGCAACTACAACGGCCGAACTGGAGGATAGTCAGGAGAACTTGCAATGGATTGCTGAGCTAGAGGCAGCCGACCCACGCGGCATTGCAATTGATGCTGCCAGCCAGCTTACAGTGACTACTATGCCAACACCATCGCCTCGAAAGTCAACACAGAATACAACCTCTACGTGGTCTCCTACTTCCCCTCTGAAAACAAGATCACCAGGGGACAATACTGTTAGCCCTTGCTGTGATAAGTTCGAAAGGCTGCGTCCTTTAATCCTATCTACTTCTACAGCCGCGCTATCTACACCTGCTGCACCGCTTGCTTCGCTCACCGAGCACCGTGCAAAACGAAAACGTGATCCACTCGTTGTACTGCCCGCATCGCCACATAAACGCCTGAGGGCAGGCACTGAATCATCACCGAAACACGAACACACACGCGACAATGCAAACAATTCTCAACCGCGCGAGCCTCTTAACGCCATTAATGACAACTCGCGATCTCAGCCCACCATGATTACTTGCGCATCGCCTTCTCCCTCCCCTGATGATCCTGACTCGGACGAGTATTTTGCTCTGGGTTTCGACCCGATCTTCATCAGTGAATACAGCAACCTTTCTAAAGATCACCTCAAGACCGACACAGAGCTTCGCCATGACATACCAGTGGCAAAGGCCGTTGATACCGACACGAAGGTGTGCGTCTATGCGGGCGACGACTGTGCGTTTGCCAGGGCAGAGGTGTTGATTTCACCTGCACTTCTCAGCAGTTCAAGAGTTGGGACACTCTTTAAGCTACACGGAATTGGTGATCCAGTCGAGAAAATTGATACTTGGCTCACGAAGGAGAAGTCAGGCAAACTTCAAAAGACAGGGAAAAGCAGCACCAAGATTTTTCTCTTGTGCCAATCAGACGACAAAGTGGCAACGAAGTCCCTCTTTGACAAAATCCAGAAAGTACGAGAGTATCCCGCGCGAGCGACAGAACCTGATTCATGTTTACGACTGGCGCGTTCTGCAGCATGTGACAATCAAGGAGGACGATACTGTCCAACCCAAAAACTACGATGGGTTCCGTGACCCGTGGCAGCGCTGGCGCATTGGAGCCGGACTTGTCTGATTGCAGCGACTGGGGAGGGTTGTACACAAGGAACGATTACGATAGACTATGATAGTCTATAAAAACCATCCCCATGGCGTTGATACTCAATTCTGTGCTCTGTACTCTGTGCTTTCCCTACATCTACGACTTCTTATCATAAAGATCGCCGTAGCTTTCCTTGAGTCTCATGAACAGATGCTCATCCGCTGTCATGACCTTGCTTGTGGCATAGGGGTTCTCGCTTGACGCCCCTCCAGTAGGCACAAAGTTCTTCACCCGCTCGCTAGGAACAGGCTCTAGAGGGATTGTACCAACGGGATGACAGAAGTAGGCGATTGAATATCTTGGCCCCTCGTTCGTCTCGCCTTGCACCCTGACGCTTCCTTCTGTTGGAAATACAACCCTGTGGAGAGTGCTGCGGAATAGTCCATTGGTCCAGTACGACAACAGATCACCAATATTGATGAGAACAGGTGGACTGGGATCATTCTCAGTACCGGCTGGACATACGGGGACGGGCCTCCATATATTGTCTTTTGTGAGAACTTCCAACCCTGCCTGGCCCTTCAGACGAAAGAGAAGGGTGATGGAGCCATAGTCGCTGTGAGAGCCAGCACGCACGTCTTCTTCGGTATGAGCGGTAGACTCAGGAGGTGGATATCGTAAGAAGCGGAGGATAGAGCTCGAAGCGCCCTTGTCCGTGTTATGTGCTGAGGAGAAGAAGTCGTCGACCTAATTAGCGATTTGATGAGTCTACTCAATTTTGAAGTTGACAACGGGGGGTCGACTTACACCGAGACCCAGGCCAAGCAGGTAGAGGAGCCTCTGGCAAAGATCATGACATGAGTCGGCAAAGGCACTTATCTGGGGTTCATCGGGAACCAGGTCAGACGGAAGGGGCTGTTGGGCTTTTCCATCGGCGAATTCACCAAAGTTGAAGGCCCTGTTATAGCTGTGTTAGTGCGAGTTGCCCCAGATGCAATGTTAGTCTCACTCTTTGAAATCTCCAATCTAAGTAGTCGACAGTATGAGCCTCAATTCTGTAGTTTTTGCCTGATTTGAGACCTACCTTTTGGTTTTTGGGGTCCAGGGTTTCAGAATGCATGCCTGACCAGCCACGGTTGTTTGTCTGAATTGTGCATCTCTGCTTCTCTTCCGAGGAACACTCGAACGTTTTTTTGACCTGTCGTGTAATGATCAGCATTATGTGCTTGTTTGTATTTGAGTGGTATCTTACGAGATTAAACGCCCCATCAACATCCTTGGCCTGAATGTCACGGCCTAGGTTGCGGATGTAGATGAAGCCATGCTCCTCGGCAGCATCAACGAGTTGCTTGGCGATTGCATTTTGATCGGCATCAGGGGCTGAAATGTCGACTAAAGGAATGTTTGCTGTTGTTTGATCCATACCATGAGGCCTTCTGAAGTGATCGAGTTTATCCGTCATGGGAAAGTGCATGGCTGATTGCGTTTGATTTGATCAATAAAGCCGCAGGATGTAGGTAAGATAAGGAACCTAGATGTATACAAATATTCTAGGACTAGCTCGGGTCCTCAGACTGGAAATAGGGAACGGTAACAAACGTCGATTTTCAAATGTCAACAACAACAAACGATTCAAACCAGGGATAGTCGTTTGATCGTTTGTTAACTTGCGCAAAGCGTCATCACCCCGCCATTCGTCCATACCTACCTAGGTAGGTAGGGAGCCAAAGTTACAGACTCATTATAAGTACTACAGTAAAGTGCGGGGCTCTCAAGTTCAAAATAATGTACAAGTTTCAAGACACTAACTTGACCTCAAGTCCATGATACTATACTTAAGACATTATGTCTCTTTGTGTTATAAGTTTGACTCAATGATTTATAATTCTAATAGTATCACGCTATTGGGAGAGGTTCGAGATAATATATACCTAGGTACCTACCTATCTACCTTAGGTAGTAGTAATTAACTTGACATAGCACAGCCACATTTCGGGTTACACTAGCCACCCTCACGAGGGCTCTTCCCAGCTGGCATGGATGAGTTGGGTTGGGATGGGCGGTAGGATGTGCCGTCCCGCCCGTAGGCAAACTCTAGGTGCAGGCAGGTACCACACAGGCAAGGTGGTACCTACCTCTAGTCTTGGTGCGTCCCTGCCGCCGCTGTAACTCGTCAAGCGTTTGGTCCTGTCACATCTTCTAACCAGCTGTCCACCTCTAGAAGCTCAAGATACTTGCCAACCTCACACGACAGCTTTTTGAGAGTCTTCCTTTTCTCCCTCCTCGCGATTCCCTCCAACGACCCGCCCAATTAGTTCCCCTCTATCCAGCTACGCCGGCCCCCCTAGCACAGCTACAGCACAGCACCTTACTCGGCGGAACTCCTTTCAACCCCGCCATACCTATTCCAACAACATCCTCCCTCACCTTGCCTTACCTTGCCGCCAATACCTGCGATTTCGAATTCCACCCTTGGAACGACTGATCTTCTCTCCCTCCACGACCCTCGGCTCCTAAACATCGACACCGAGAACATATAGAAAAAAGGCGCCTGAGTTGCGGCGAGTGTTTCGAGATGCCATGTGAGTCTTGACCACGCGCTTGGGGACAAAGTTCGTCCGAACTCAATTGAACTCCATGTTTGGCGTTCAAGTTTAGGTTGCAAGCTCGCAACGGTCGTGCTGGCCGCTGAGAACAACTTTGGCACAGCCGAGTTGGCTTGCACCCGGTTGTCGGATCCTGTGGAAGCTAGCAGGGCATGGAAAGCTCTCAGTTGCATCTTTGGCTCTGTGGGCAGAGCGCTCCAGAATCAGCTCAGCCTGATGATCATCACACCCGACTACGTTTGCGACGATGATGTCCCCATGCAGTGCCCACGTACGGAAAAGCGATTCTGAAGCTTGCGCTAACTCTTTAAATAGTCCTTACTGAGGATTCCTGGATCAACGATCAGGCTTCGTACGTACTTTTGCGACTCACTCTCACCTGCAAGCAAGCGCTAATTGAGCATCATATAGCACACATGATATCTCGCTGCTCGAAGGATGCGCCATCGCTATCGATGCAACTTATTATCTCTGCCAGCTTCTCGAAACGTCCCCTGCTCACGAACCTCTGTTGTCAGCTTTGGGTGGTCTCACTGGAGTCGAGGCACACATAAATCAGAACCTCGATCTTTGGGCGAAGAATGAGATTGTTCCCTTCTTCGTCTTCGACGGTCAACCTGTGACCGGTCAAGATGATATCACCTTGGATCGTGGCCTTAAGGCCAACAAGAAGACAGACGAGGCATGGAACCTGTACTCCCAGGGGGCCGCTGAAGAGGCGGTGTCAACCTTCGGTACTAGTCCAGGTGAGCGAACATCAGCTTTCTATCAGGATGTTGAACTAAACCAAGGCTATCGCAGGGGCCTTTCGCATCCAGAATCTCTATCCTTTACTCCAAAATGTTCTGAAGAGCCGTGATCTTCACTTTCTGGTAGCGCCTTACACTGCATGCGCCCAGGTAGGCTATCTAAGACTGCTTTACTCTGACGCTCCAAGTCTAACAAAAATAGCTTGCTTATTTTGAGATGACCGACTCAGACCAGTGTTCGGGTGTAATGGGCTCTCAAGAGCTTCTCTTGTACCCTGTTAAGGACTCCGTCCTTCGCACTTTCGATTGGGAGGCCAAGACGGTTACTGCCATTTCCAAGAAGAAGGTGATGCGCAGTCTCACACCTACTGCAAGCGAGCCTAGGTTTATCGACTCTTTCTTGATGGCCGGCACATCATTCCTCTCGCCCTTTCCTGCTCTGTTGGAAAGCTCCATGTACTCAGACTACAACATCTCGACTGCTGCCAACCTATTGAGGACGGCGGAAAACAGTGTCGCGACTGCTTGCGCTAGCTTCAACGACATATTGCAGAATAAGGACGCCGACTGGCTCGACAAGTACCGCAAGGCAAGGATGGTCGTCCACCATTTCGTTTACATCGCTGAGAGCGGTGAGATTCGTGTCAACGACTATGAACACTTGACTAGCGACAATCACGAGTATCTGGGTCTTCAGCTCCCGGCTGAGCTTTTCCACTACCTCAATACCGGCTTGATTGGACCTCGCCTACTGGGAAACATCACCCACGGGCAAGTTCTCATCCAGCCCACCTTGGATGGCGTTGCATCAGACGAATACAAGAAGTTGATCACTGATAGAATAGTGCCCATTAAGGAGCAGGCTCTCTCGCTGTTGATTCCCCGACTTCACCGTGGTATTCAGCACAAGAACATCAAAGTGCGGGTTTGGTTTGACCCCAAATACTCATACACCATCAACCATCGTTCTATCAACCCTCCACCATCACAGATGGTTGCCAGTTGGGATGTCAAGGATGATGACGTTCGTGCATTTTTCCCTGAGGATTTCGCGAGCCCCGTATCGTTGGAAGTCTTGTCGCTTGTTAACACCGAATTCGTTGACAAGACATTCCCCAAAGAGAGGCCCATCAAGGGAATTGACAGTGCAAATATGGTGACCTCGGTTGCTATTTGGCGATTCCTACACTTGAGAGGATATGCCAATGACAAGCACAAACTAACAAAGTGGGGTAATGCATTGGCAGCCACCCTCATTACCCTTCAAGATGTCAAGGAGAACAACCCTGAGGTGACCGGTCTGTCAGAAGCAGCCTTAGTCGCGTTTGAACTTATCCGAAATGGGCTCTTAACAGGAAAGCACACCGAGGGTCACCCTGGTCTACCTCGAAAGGGCTCTTATGAGGAGAAGGCAACCCTTGTGCTGATCAGCGAGTGTGCGTCACTGCTGAAGCTCCGACATCAAGTCTATGGCTACACCGGCCCTCTCAACAAAAGCCTTTTGAGCTTCTGGTCATTGGCCTCGGCCGTAAGGGAAGCCGATCGGGATTTGATTGAGGCTATTGTGGCTTCAATGTTCCTGTATGGACAATCCAAGCGCGAAAGGGATGACCAGCTAGAGATCAGCCGCCGGTAAGACCTCCAGTTCATCTTTCACCATGCGATACTAACTTGCAAATAGTCTACCTTTCCAACAAGAGCCTGACATTGGCCTTGGCATTGCTGTGAGGACCTTCTTCGACGACGACGAAGCGGGTGGGGACAAGGAGGATCGACTGCACCGACTGGAAGAGTTTCCTAAGACGTTCGTCCCATACGCCGAGTCGCTGACTGAGGATTTCCGCGTTGCACGAGACTTTGTGGACGCACTCGCCAAGGGCGTGGAAGCGCTGGGCGCGGAACAGATGAAGCCGGAGGATAGGGAGGTCTGGACCAGGGCCCAGGCATACTTTGCGGCGCGACCTTTCTAGAGCATGATTGAACTCGAGGCAAATCTATGGCAGATGTTACATTATAGTGGTCTCCAAGCGTAACGCCTTTGGGACACACCGTCTTGCAGACTTATCAGTGGCGTTGGCGCGGGCGGCATAAAAGTCAAGGGCATAAAAGTTATCACATTAGCAGAGGTGTCAAATGAGTTTCCAGCAGGACTTGTGGGGATGATGAGACTATGTCAGGGGCGCACTGGAGTGCATGACGATATGTTCCACAGGAAGTGGCTTCGGACATCGTGGGACGAAGCAACTCGGATTCACAAGTAGATATAGCCAAGCCGCAAATTCGGCATGTGTACTATATTGGAAATAGGAATATTTCATGCATAGCTCGTATCAATTGAAGTTGTTTGACGCAGCCACATATGCTTGCACAAATGGGATAGTGAGTTACTAGTAATAATATTGGCTTGAGCAAAGTAGCTACTCAGTCTAGGTATTAAGTAATATTACAGCACCACCATTAATCATCATAACTTGATATCCCCTTATGAGACGGTCATCACCATAGGCCCAGCCACAGTAATATCATCAGACAAAACGCCCTCCAAAGGACCGGCACTGGTCAGAGTAACATAGACAACTCCCGCAATGCCCTGAGGAACCTCACATCCTTCTCCTTCAGTGAAGGGCGTAAACTTGGTTCCGCCGGGAGACACACCTCCAGCTGTGAAGCCGCAGTGAGTAGCACCCGCCGAAGCCTCAGACGCAAGCTTGACCTTGGCTCCGATGGTTGCAGCTTCGGCTGTCTGGCCTGCAGCCATATCCAGAGCTGGGAATGCTTCTACCAGAAGGTTGGATCCTTCAGGGCACTCAGTGATGAAAGGTGCAGCGAGAGAGAAGACGGCGCGAGGACCGAGAGGGGTGTCGAGAGGCTGAGGAACAGCAATTGCCTTGGAGAAGACCCGAATAGCTGTCTGGTGTCGTGCTTCGACCGTGAGAATCGCACCAGCAGTACCGAGGATGGCAGGGTCGGTGAGAAGTGGTGCTGCGCCGAGGTAGGCCGATACACCAACGCTCTCGAGGATAGCAGCAGTGGCAACCATGGCAGATGGATCGGCGGTCGCGCCCTTGAAGTCATACTTGCACTCTTGGACAGGGGCGAAACCTGCAGCTGTGAGGGCTGACTGGAGAAGCACAACGTGAGAGGCTTCGATCTTGCCAATAGCCTTGACGTCTTCAAGTGCCTGGCCTTCGAGGCCGAGGGGAGCGAATTCTGCGTCGGAGATGGTGAGGAAAGATTCACGGTAAAAGGCGTTTTCGAGATGTTCCAATGTCAAGGCACTAAGCATGAGAGTTAGTATTGCTCGTGTCGGGATAAGTCAGAACAGGGAAAACTTACAATTGCAAGATACTGGGGTCGTCAAGGCCCGCGGCGGCGGCAGCATCATTTTGACGCTTGGAGAGCTCATGATATCGTAGCTGTCTCTTGGTGAACATGGGAACAGAGGGCATCGCCAATGCGGTGCTGGCAAAGAGCCCAAAGAGGATAGACTTGACAGAAGCCATATTGTACTAATAGATAAGAGAGGGAAAGGAAGGTGTCGGACCAGCCAGCTGATAATAGGTATTAAAATAAGGTAGTTAGTGAGGAAAGCAACTATCAAAAGCAGACCAGTGCTTATTGAACGAGCGAGTAGAAACGAAAGGACAAAACTTTCTTGTCTTGTTAAGTGTAAGTAAGTCGTCGAGTCAAGTCAGAACAAAACATTTCCGGGAAGAAGATGGATAGTCTTATATCTATTCGCACAACGCCGGGATCATCATCTCAACTTTTAACATTTGCCCATGCGACATGGACCGACGGGTTTAACAACATCCGTGGCTAAGACAGGCCAGGGGTCTTCAGCAAGCTTCACGACTGGTGCCAAGAGAGGACTATGTATAGGAATGCTAGATAGCCGTGTTTAACGTCTTTCCCCTTCAAACGTTTCCGCTTACTGCCTTTGGCATTCTGTAGTATCCGAGCTGCCAGGATTCCCCGTCTGTAGATCCTGAGACGTCAAAAACTGGACCTGTGAAACCGTTCCGAGGGATTGCATATCTGGCGTTGGATTGGACGCCTTAGCAGTAACTATATTGCCCGCAAGGTGAAACAACGTGCCGAGGACCCTTCTGCTATTATATGCTATCAAAGCTATGCTCGGTCCGGTTGTTGACCGAAACACAACTGATACATGCCGACCCCAGTGGATAATGTTTACAGGCTAAAGCTATAGATACGCGACAGTGAATTCGTTTACTCAGTCAACCTGAAGACTACGCAAGGGTTATAATATTGGGTCAATAAATAGAGCAAGTCAAGACAATCGGTATTTTGCAGTAGTACAGGGAAGATGGGAAATTTGACCCTCGAGGGAAATTAGAAATTGGACATGAACGATAATGCACCACTCCCACATATAGTAGGACACTCTTGGCATCTTGGCACAACAACAACGGCAAAAGAACATCAGATACTGCTTGAGCAAAGATGAAATTACCTCCACTATGTTTCTTGTTCACACCATACCACCAGCTAAAAGTCCAACTCCTTCTGACAGTCTCCGTGAATCCCTGGCAATGCTCACCACCCTGTGCTTATAACTTTATCCTCCACTAATAAGCAAACCATGCTTCAAACTTCCTTCTACATTGTCACCATTACAGTCGCCGGCTAACTTTTATGCTCATTTTACAGAGCGTAGGGGTTTAGGGATCGAATTGTGAGGCAACTGAATTCTTGGTTAGCACATTCCTCCATATGATTGCGACAAAATACTTACGGTGGGCTCTTGGTGAGATCCGTCTTCAGAATGACCGGCACTCTCGTCATCTCCGTCACATCTTGGATGTAATCACCGCCTTCTTCACGGAGCGAGAACAGGTTGAGGTACTTCTCCTTGTTGGTGAGGCGAGTCTCAACAGCCTCAGCCACAGGTACCTTGGAGTCAGAGCGAGTACGGTGCAAGTTGCCCGCAGTAGATGAGGATCGGGTTGGAGAGCCGGGAACGCTTTGCGTCGGGCGTTCAGCCAGTGAAGCTCCGGCCATAGCCTCGGTGACGTCCGATGTGTTGTCATCATCGTCGTCGAACAAGGCATCAACATCATCAGTGGAGATGGTGCCTGTCTCGGTTTGCTTGCGGGTAGCCTCCTCGCGCTCCTTTCGAGCACGTTCGGCCTCCTCAGCCTGTCGCTGAGCAGCAATGGCGTTCGAGTGTCGAATGGATGCCGCAGCCTTGGGTCGCTCATCTTCGGGCACAAACGCGGAGCTAGGGACGCCCTTTTCCCAGTAAAGCTCGAGGACACGCTTCTCCTTACGGAACTCGGCCTTCTTCAGCGGCAGCTGATCGCAGTGGACTCGCTTTTCGAATCCCCATTCAGGAATGAGGACATCAAAGGCTGATTCGTAAACACACAGGACAATACCCTCAGCGATGAGGTCACCGTTGGCTTCCTGTCGCTTCTTGTCCATGGTTCGGCAAGACTCGATGTGAACACTCTGCTCCTGAGCATTTTGAGCGGAGTCCTTCTTAGTGTTGCAAGACTCAGCAGTCTTGACAAGGTTCTCCAAGTCATCGGTAAACTCGATCTTGCCCTCGGAGAGAACAGCCTCCAATTGCCGATGCACAATTATGTCGGCATATCGGCGAGTGGGGCTAGTGAAGTGAGTGTAGAGAGGCAGGTTGAGGGCATAGTGAGGCCACAGTTGCTTGTTGGTCTTTCCTGAGATGAAGTACTTGGCCCTCTGCATGGACTTGACAACCAGTGTCTCCATGCCCTTGCGCAGATCGGGGTCATCGACCTTGAAGAGACTGTTTTGAAGGGCACCGCTGCCAGATGAGTCGATGTCATAGCCCAAAGCCGTCATGCGCTCAGCAAAGGTCTGGAGTCGACGGGGATTAGGAGCGGACTGGCGTCGGAGGAAGGCCTTCTCGGGAAGTCCTTCAACGAGGCGCTGTGCTACATGTGCATTGGCCTTGTGGACCAGCTCTTCAACAAGCTCAAGAGCCTGAGTTGAATCAAAGAGGTTATCCTGGACCGGATCGTTTTCGTCATCGAGCTGTTGGAACAGTCGAAGAGGAGCGATTGGTTCGCCACCTGCGCCCAGACGAGCTTCCCGGAACTTCTGTGAAACAGCATTAAGGATCTGGATGGTGTTGACAGGAACAGCTGGGTTCTTGTACTCAGAAGGGTTGTTGAGAGCATCATTGATGTCATCAAGAGAAACTTTGCCAGCACTTTTGACAATTGAACGGCCAACCCACGCGTCACCTTCGGAGACAGATCCGGTGTGGGGGTTCACGTTGAAAACAACAGAAACAGCAAGGCGATCCTGGTCGGGAGTCAAAGAGCAGATTTCAGTAGACAGCTTGGGAGGCAGCAGGGCGCAGAAGCGGTTCTTAAGCTGAACCGATGTGCCTCGCTTCTTTGCCTCACGATCCACAAGAGAGTTGGGCTTGACAAAATGAGCAATATCAGCAACATGGACACCGATCTCAATCTTGCCATCAGGGCGGGACTTGGCGTGGACAGCGTTGCCAAGTTCGGCACCTCCGTTGAAGTCGATCGTGAAAGCCTTCTCTTCGCGGTAGTCGCGGCGCTCGGCGATAGCAGCCTCGTCCTCTTTATCAAGAGACCAGTCCTGGAGACCGACACTGCGGAGAACAGCATCAGAAAACTCATCCGAAGCAAAGTTGTTGTCGCGAAGGAGAGCATCAGTCTCAACCTTGAGGTCACCCATGCGTCCAAGCTGTTCGACGAGAGTTCCGAAGGGGTGGAGCGAAGTGATGGGCCAGCGCTTTATGCAGGCCACAAAAATTCGATCCGCATAGTCTTGGTGCTTCTCGACGAAGTCACGGGGAGCCTGCTCAGTGGGGATGGCGATAAGGGGCACACGCTTGTCTGTAGGCTTGAACCAAACAATCTTTGGCTTCTCTTGTTGGCGAGGCTCAGGGTGACGGGAGTTATTACCCTCGCGAGCAGCCCTCTCGGCCTCTTGCTTCTCCTTGGTAGCTTGGCTGCTAGGGCGGAGCAGACCAAGAGTTCCAGAGAACATTTGACCAGCAACGCGCTCCACAACTGCGACAACATGGCCGGCATACAGAGGCTTCTGCTCGTCGTTGATCTCCTCTTCTTCGACAAGGAGAAGGCTCTGGCCCTCGACTTCGACGTCGTCGTTCTTCTTCTGTGTGGGTCGCTGACGCAGACTGCCGCGGCGGCGGATGCCACCCTCAGGGGGGTTACTGTCATTGTTGTTGCTAGCGTTCTGGTTACCTTGGTTGGTGGATCCGGATCGAGTATCGGTAATATCCTTGCGCTTCTTCTTCTCCTCTTTCTCGCGCTTTTGACCCCAGACTTCATCAACGTCCAAGAGCTCAACAGCAACGAGATCACCCTCAAGCGCACGGTTTCGATCCTTGCTACCGCAAATGAAGATGTCGGCATCAAGGAGGCCATCCTGAGTGGTAACGTAAGCATCGCTACGGTTCTTCTTGTTAACACGGAGGATACCAGAAACGAGTTGGCCATCACCCAAGAGAGCAGGGAGAGAGGCCTGGGGAAGATAAGGGGTGAAAAGAGTCTTGCGCTGTTGTTGCTGCTGCTGGCCACCAAGCTGGCCGGCGTGCTGGGAGCCCTGGAGGCCCACGAATTGCTGACCGTTCATCTGAGCGGCTTGCAATGCCTGCAACTGGTTCAGTTGCATAGGGTTAAGCTGCTGACCATACATCTGTGGCATCATCATTTGGTTAGGCAGCTGCATAACCTGAGGTTGATTGGGGTTGTACTGGAAGCCTCCAACTCCAGAAACGGACTGGTTCATAGATCCACGAGGGCGGTGACCAGGCTGGAAGCCTTGGTTCTGACCAGCATTGCCACTTTGGTCTTGACCTTGAGTACGCCAGTTTCCTTCAAAGTTACGAGATCCGGTACGGGCGTGACCACTTCCGCGACGCTGGAACTCGCTGCTCTCGGCGTTCAAGCCGCCGCCACGACCGCCTCCCCGGCCATTGACAGCCATACTCTGGCTGCGGCCGTGACCTCCACGTCCTCCCCGAGTGGATCCTTGGGCGACGGGAACATCGAGGGTAGGCTGAGCTGCGGGCTTGTTCTCATCGTCGGGGGCGGGAGACGCAGGGAACGAGAAGCCTGTAGTTGTTCGCTTCTGCTGGGCGAGTTCGGCGGCCTTCTTGGCGTCGGCAAGGGCCAAAGAGTGTCTTCTCTGGTGGCCTCCGCCAGGGGGGCCACCACGACCGCGGCCCCCAGCGTTCTCTCGACCTTGAGCTTGGGCTTGAGGGGCCTCAAAGCTTCCAAAGGGGGCGTTTCCAGAAGCACCAGAGGAAGGTGCGGGAGGAGGTCCCATACCCATGTTGGGAAGTGCCGACTGATTACGGCGATGTGAAAGTGGCTGAGTAGGGGGAGCAATGTTTTGCTGAGGCACTTGGTTGGGGAATTGGAAAGCAGCTTGCGACATATTGGGCATTGGCTGCAAAGGATTGAACGCACCGCCAGGACCAAGAGGTTGTCCCGGGGGCATCATCCCCATGTTGACATATTGCTGATGCGTAGCTTGAATCTGCTGCTGCTGTTGCTGCAACAGCTCGATCTGCTGCTGAATGGCAAGCTGCTCCACTGGTGGACAACAATGTTAGCATGTTGAAATTCGATGCCACGTTTAGAGGTGGAATTGAGGATAATGTATATTTGATGTGAATAGGTAGAGAGCACCAGGTACGAGATGAACTGCCATGGCACCTCATGATGACGCTTCAAGAAAAGGGGACTAAGGTAAACTGTTATGGATATCATGACTTACTTCCAGGGTTAGCAAACATGCTCATCAGTGGCGTCAGCTCAGAAGGGCTTCGGCGATGGGCGATATGAAGTCTGCGTCCAGCAGGCCCAGGGACGCCGCCAACCTGGGGCTGCTGCTGAGAAGCATGCTGTTGAGACTGCGATTGCTGTTGCGGCTGCTGCTGTTGCGGCTGCTGCGGGGGTTGCTGTTGCTGCTGCTCCATGTTGGGCAGTCAAGAGCGTTTGAATTGTAAATGTAGCACGTCGATGTTCGGCGAGGGGATAGATCAGGACACAGCTAGTTGGATCTGATATCGTGAATCTTAATGGTAGCCGAATATGGGCGGCAGAATGAGGATGGTGGAGCTGTTTAGTGACGGGCAATGGATGGGGCGAATTGCGATGGCGGAAGGCGATGGCACGGCGGGACAATGTTTGCCCAAAAGGAGGGTAGACGAGCTTGCGCTGAGCCAAGGAGCGTGGTTTAGAAAGGCGGCGATGAAGAGGCAGTTGATGAGACGACGAGAAATGAAGGCCTGGATGAATGGAACAAAATTCCAACTCCCAGCAAGAGGAAGAGAGACGAGGTAAGTTATGGAGGAGAAGAGGAAGAGGAGGGATGGCAGAAGAGGATGGGTGGATAGATAGGTAGAGATGCTTTAGCTCCAAGTGGAGTGAGGGAAGTGGGATACGACTACCCAAGACTCAACTACATGCATGTACCTGCTGGTCTAAATTTACTTCCACTCTGGCACAGCAGGTAAGGTGCTCATGTACCTTCCCTGTTTAGGTACTTTCATCTTTTTGGATTGTCAAACTTTCCAAACAACAGCTACAGGGTACAGTAAACGCGCCGCCGCAGCTACGTAGCCTGTCTGACTAAGCTGCCTCGCTACAGTCTCTTTTTCTTTCCTATACCGCTGTGACAGAGTCCTGCTCTAGACCTTGGGTCTCACGCAGGCTCATGGGGGTTAAACGAACAACTGGGCCTTTGGAAGCAGTATCCCATCACCTGCGTAGCTGCTCTGTGCCCGGGCAGCTGGACCGGGGGATTGACCGGGCTTGAACGCGCCTAAAGATGGGGTTGGCCGCTGGTCTAACGTACCTAGCTCTGGTGGAATCAAGCCCAGCGTGGTAGAGCCCCCCGAGAGCCCCTAGCACCTGAAGCTCGCACTGACGCCGGCTGACTCCGCTAATAGCGGGGATGCTATCCCCTAAGTGCCATGGACTATGGGAAGGGTGGGATTCATGACCAGACAGCTCGGATGGCTGAAACTACTTGTTGACTCCTGTCAAGTTCTTCAACGTTCATCAGATATGTCGAGAATATAGACTACCACGGACAACTCACTGCAGCGGAACGCCAGACTACATGAGCATCGATCGGTTTGATAAGCATTGACCTGGTAACTGGCACAGTTGGAAATTTGACTCACAAACAAGGATAAAGAGATGGGAGGTACCACCACCTAGCCTACCTAAAATTGGTCATGATCCATGATTCAAGGAGTCGATCTTTCAGGGTGTGGCGTCGAGGGATAAGAAAGGGCGTCATCTGGAGCAAACACAAGAAACTACCTATACATAAACAAATAAGGTCCATTGATCAGGTTTATTTAGAAGACAACGGCGCGTTTGTCGTAGGACTCAACAACGCATCAAGATACCTACCATGTAGACAATTACACATATTTAATTAATATGGTGGCATACATAGACAACTGTGGCTGCATTGTTCGTGTAAACATCTGAGCTGTCCAGATACTTGTGGTATGGAGTACTAGTGACGTTAGCTATCGCCGTTTCCTCTCCCCCTTGGATGACCCCAGCTTCAACACTCCGTGATATGAGCCCAACCATTTATTAGACGACACTTTGTCGCGTTCCAAAATCTCTGTATCTCTTTCATACTCATCATGACCCAATGACTATCAAACAAGGACGAAACTACATCCCTCCCTGAGCAAATACACTCGGGCTACTTTGACCGGTAGAGCGGCTGATCTCTCATCTTCCCTTTCGTTTTCACAATCAGTGTCACACTTTCAAAAGTTTCCATCCCTGTGGTTGCCCGAAGCAGTGATGCTTAACCGTATCCGCCTGCGCTAGGGGCGAAGAACCCCCTGCTTCACGCCATGGGATGGATGGCTGATGGATACCCATACCATACTAATCAAACCTCCAGAAAAGTCCAGGCCTCCCTGCGGCTCAAGGGTGAGCTTTGAACAATTGATATTAAAGCTAACATGGAAGCGAACCAGAAAATTCGTGCCAAACGTCATCGAGGGGCATTTTTATCATTACTGACGAAACGTGGTGGGCTGGAGCTTGAGAAGTGATCTCATCAGCATTCCTGGGCTCTTGTCTAGTATTTGCTGGAGCTCGTTAATCGCTGACGGTACTGTTCAAGCAAGCTAAGCAGATGCCGAATCGTCCTCATCTGGCTGCAGACATGAGTAACCTTGCAAGCGGAAGACTAAGGAGTCGTCAAGTCGGCTTGGCTTAGTTTTGGATTAATAAAGGCGTTCTTAGTTGATCAATAATAAGTTCGAATAATTATCAAAACAGTCACTTCTAGGCTCTCCTCGGTTGCGTGTCCGGTTTTAGTGGATCAAGGACGGGCAATGTGTTCTTTCAGTCTCGCATTGTAAGTGGTCGTGTTTCAACCTAGACAGGCACTGCCTGGCTGGTATCTGTTGACACCGTCTATGTTGTGCGAATTGTTAGACGAATTACCTGAGTAGCTACGAGTTCGTGTTCTTTTTGAACATCAATTTGTTAGTTCCTCACCTGGGATGTAACTACATTGTGGTGCCACATATCAAGTTTCAGAACGCCTATCAACTAACAAGCTGTCTCGCGAAGCCATCGACCAAACTTGATATGTATCACAGACTTGTTCCCTTCATGGACTCCAATAACCCCGAAACGGCTTCGGTGGCTTAGGGTCGATTTCCGCATACCTCTCAAATAGAGCTTAATTGAAATGCCTAGCTTTAACTGCTCAAATGGCCAACAACGGCCCGGCCCACGGCAGTGATTCACGCCCATGTTCTAGAATTTGAACCAACGTCAATGCAATCCTTCAGTCAGGGTCATCCATCGTGCCTCGTCTGTCTCAAGAGCTCCGAGTCGGTTGCTTCAACACTCTTGGCTAAACACGGGATTACAGGCATCCCCAGATGGTGATTGTGTTGCCGTTTGTTGACTCGCTAATGCGGCTGCTTTCTATCCCAATAACGGAGAATAGACAGTGCTATCGGTCGTGTTTCTACCTCAGATAGAGTTTCTTCCACATGTTTATCTACCCTGATCGAGGGGTAACATGGCGATGTCGAAGCCATGTTTCACAACGCCCATCCTTAGCTCTTCGACCTATGATTTCCATGATGTGGCGTATATCCCATATGTGGCTGACATCGGGGCTTCATTCTAGCGGGACCGAGATCTGCCAGCTTTGCATATTGAGACTATACTAGATAAAGTTAGCATCAATTGATACTTTCTAGTACGTACATGAAGGGGAGCATAGGTAGTAGTAGGTTGCTTTGATGGATCTACATCCAGCCTCTTTCAAAGGGCTACATTGTTAAGACCCAAAAAGCAAACATTTCGTGAATAAACGCTACGCGAGTCCTGAAGCTGCCTACATCAGGTGGTGTAAGGTCAGACTTGCCCTGCTACTTATACCACCCCTTTTTCTTATTTCTCATTACAAATGCAAGCCTTGTAACAAGCCCAACAATATTTTGTTTTCATCATGACCTTCTCTTCGCCTTCTAAGGTCTTGTCTTCGCCCGCCAAGAGGAATCAATTGCTCTCCAGTCCAGAACGAAACATCGCCGCGTCCTTCCTTCTAGATACCCGAAATAATGAGCTCAGTCACCGAGACGCTCTAGCGGCAGCGCAACTAGAACATGAGCGCGTGCGTCAAGCAGCGATACGAGTCTATGAGCTCCATGAGCTGCAAGAAGAGCATAAGCGCATACTTTCTGAAGAGCGCAAAGAGGAGGAGAGACTAAGGGCTGAAGCTGCTGTGGTCGCGGAAGAGAAACGACTTCGGGAACTCAAGGCAAAGACTGTTCCCAAGTTACCACCAGAGCCAACACCTCAACCAGCATCTCCAGCCAAGCAAGAACCTGCGAAAACGAATGGCGCAACTCCTGTCAGCAATTCAAAACAACCTGAAGCTTCCACGACGCCCCCCATTGAAGCGAAGAAGCCCGCTCAGCCTGAAGCCCCATCTGCTTCTACTACCGGAATTTTCGCTCAGAATAAACCGAATAATCCATTTGGTACGACACAGCCATCTTCTCAGAGTCCATTTCAAAAACCGAATGGAGCAGCGGCACAGCCTGCAAGTGTACCTGCCGCCAATACTGCCACCCCTCCGCCGGTTTCCAAGCCTGTCGCACCAGCTGTACAACCTGTACAAGCCAAGCCAGCCAGCGTCGACCGCTATGCTCAGATCCATCAAGAGTTAAAGAAATTAAGAAGGGACCTTCAGGCGCAATCGAAGGTTGCCGGTTCGCCCCTCAAGGGCAAACTCGGTGCTGCTCGAAGAGAGATTCGAGTAGCTATCGGTCAACTAACGGCCGGAAAGGGAGCAAATAACCAACCTGTAAGTCGAAAGTACTCTACCACTTTGAGGCAGCTTCTCACAAACTATAGATCAACAAAATCACAGGTGCGCTCAAAGAGGCATTGGAGGGTCGAATCCCGAGTCCTCCCATCGATGTTAGTGCCTTCGTGGTTGATAAGAGAGAGCCTGTCGAAGGATCTGCGAATAATGATGCCAGCCTCCCTTCACTCTTTATATATCTCATCAATATCTGTGCCAAGGGCATTGTGAACCAGTTCATTAACGAAGGCGGCGCAAACCCTAAGGCCGCGGACCCTGTTGGCGTCTTTGCTGCCCATATCTTCTCGACAAAAGAATTCCAATGGCGAGGTCTATCCTTGGTCGATATTCTCATGGCCAAATATAGAATGGTATGCCCTGTCTTGTTTGGTTACAGGGGCAACGATAAGACAGAACGCGGTCGCCTCGCCATAGGATGGAAGAAGGATGGTCCGTCATGGATTACGGAACAAAGTCACAATGACAGAATGACGGGCTTGGGTGCTGGATTTGCTTCTTTGTCTTTAAGAGACTTCAGCAAGTCATCCAAAAAGAACCCTTATCCGCCAACAAACTACTGGAAGGCGCTCGCGTACATCGTCAACTCGCCACCTAACGAGACATCAAACACTCAATATGTGGTATTACGATCCATGATTCAAGGCCATGAGCAGCGCTTCCTCAACTTTTACGGGAATGCTGCGTTGGCGGCGTTGCGGCTTGCACTTGTTGAGTTCCCAAAGAAAGCACCTCAAAATGCCACTGCTGCTGGCTCCCTGGCTGCATTAGCAGACGTACTCAAGACCGAATCGGGATTGATCCTAGTATAATGGCCCAAGACAACTGGTTGTATGATGAATCTGAGATGGAGTAAAGCCCATCCTTTAAGAGGGACTAAGGGGCCTATTATGGAATCGAAGACCGCTCTGTTACTGTATGTATGGCATACAATTGTGAGGCAGTGTGTTTCAGTGATTCGGCAAGTGTTTGACAAACTCTTGAGAATGCGACAGCTTTGAAAAATGAACTCGCCATTGCTACTCTGTCTATCATTCTAGTACATATTCAAATGAGAAATGAAAATCTCTTGGCCAAAGGGTACGATCATTCGTGAAAAGTAATTTCCCACCCCAAACTCCAGTCCTACATTGCAATATCGTAAACGTTGTACAAAGGAGTTAAACACCCGACTCTTGAAGCCCATGGCATACATTATATGATGAGGAGGATAATGAGCAACAGTATAAGAACAAATATGAGGACCGCTATACAGCAGCTGCTATAACGATCTTCATTCTGCCGTATCACATGTTGCAGCTTCTGTACGCCCGTAGCCAGCCGTCCGCCGACGCGATCAGCAACAGTATCTATCTCATCAAGCATTTCACGTTGCTCCTCGAGCTCCCTCCCCATGTCGTCCGCCTGCCGCCGCAAGTTTCCTACTGTTTGAAACACGCCGTCGAGGTGCTGATCTTGCTCGTGCATCATCTCCATCTGCTGCTGCTGTTCAAACTCGGTGTAGTTGTCCTCATGATCGCCGTCAATGGCAAACGCATTTGGGTCGGGTAGATCGCCTGCGTCCATCTTCTTCGCAAGCTCATCGTGCATGTCGTCAATCTCGCCTCCAACTTCCTGTACAAGGCGTTTTCTGCGCGTGACTTCATGCTCTGACAGTCCAAATTGTGAGGGATTAGATTCAACTGCTTGGACGGAGGCAATCAGATCGGCTAAGTCATCGGCAAGGGATGATAAAGCAGCTTCGAGATCGGAGCGGGCGGAGGCGAGTTCGGGAGAGTTGGCGTTTGTGGAGAGCGAGCGAATTCGAAGATATGAGGCAAACAGCGGGCGCGTGTTGGCCATCTGGTTGAGAACATCTCTGTATCGTCGTTAGCATTGATGGCTGGGCGCATAGTAAAAGGGCGAGACGTACTGCTGGACCTGGACGAAAGGGTCCTCATCATTGGTAGAGGACATCATCCTGGCGGCGGAGTAACCATGCGCGATAAAAAAGAATGCGCTGCAGCTCTGTAGGGTGCTGCGACTGGGAATTAATCATGAACAAAAGAAAAAGCCAGGTAGTTCAGGAGAGTATCTTCAAGGCTGCGACATCGTGTTAGATAGAAGGGATGACGTTGCATGCTCGGACCCTGCAGGTGAGCTTACCCGGGAGCCTTCGGTGAGAACTCATCGGTACGTACTGCTCTGGCATACACCGAGGACTCTCACCTGCAAACTCGACCCGCCCACCAAAACCTCGATAATGTTTATGGTTGAAACTCTTCAAAAAATTGTTCCATTGATCATGTCCTAAGATTCAAAATTCACCTAGGTTTTCTCCTAAATCTAAAATACCTGAGACAGAGTACGCTGAGTTATTTAGTGTTGTTGTTCTGCCTTATTCAGGGATATATACGGTCACACAAAATTCACCAACTCACCTGACGGAGCGGATCTCACGAATATTGAAGCCTAGAACAACTAAGCTCCGACAGCAAGCTCGGAATATACATACAAACCATCATATCACACAGGGACTATCAAAACCTGTAAGCGTATAAACTCCCCAAACCCCAACTTGGTGACTGACAGCTCTCCAGGGTAACTGGTTACCAGTCAAAATGATACCAGAGAAACCATTGCCATTCAATGGCGATTTCTCATCGCCAGACGAGTATATTGATGAGCTTCTTAAGTTTGTTCGGACTTCTGAAACATTCCAGATTCTCTGCGGTGGTGTCCATATTCTCGACTTCTTCACTATTGAGCCTGGCCTCTTTCATTATGCTATTCCTAAAGAATGGCACTCTTTCATCCTTTCATGCAGTCTCATGGAATTTTTGGATCTGCTCATGCGCGATGACCTGGAAAATCTCAACTATGATGGTGTACAACCACCGCAGAGCTTCATAGAATACGTTCGAACAGTTCGAAATCTTTCGCTTGGTCGATCGTTCACGCCGCCTACAGAGAAACTGCCTGCTCTTCCTCGATCAGTAGCCATAGGCATGAACGTGAAGAAAAATCATGAAGTCACAAACTTCGCTGACTACCTCTCTCGACTCTCGGACGATATTAGGGAGCAGTATGGAAACGAGATATCCCACTACGTCGACTTTGGAAGTGGCCAGAATTATCTTGGCCGAGCTATGGCAAGTGAGCCCTACAACCGGCACGTAGTAGCTGTCGAGGGACGAGAGAACAACGTCAACGCAGCAAAAGGTCTTGACATGTCCTCTGGACTGGCTGTCAAGCCCAAAGTTATGAGGAACAAGAAGCTATGGACAAAGATCCTGGAAGCACGGGGACCTGATGCCCAAGACGACCCGGAAGCTTTGGCTAAGGCTATCCGCGATGTGGCGGGAGACGAAGCCTTTGAGTTCAAACCTGTCAAAGAACTCGAAGGACAATACACTCTGGAAAAAGGCAAGGGCTCGGTTCAATATATTTCAGGTCGTTTGGACAGTGGCGAACTGGGTGATGTAATCACCCAAATCAACACCGAGAGCGATCCAGAAGCCGAAAAGAAGGACCTGAGCTTGATGGCCATGTCAATCCATTCTTGCGGAAATCTATCGCACTTTGGGATCCGTTCTTTGGTTCTTAACCCAGATATCCGAGCCGTGGCTATTGTTGGGTGCTGCTACAACCTGATGACAGAGAAACTCGGACCACCTACATACAAACATGCCTTCTTACGACCGACTCTTCAGGCTGTCAACGGTCGACTTGTTCGGGAATCAGACAAACATGACCCGCAAGGATTTCCCATGAGCCAAAAATTCTCAACGTATCAGGGAGACGGTGTGCGACTCAACATCACGGCCCGCATGATGGCTTGCCAAGCGCCACAAAACTGGACCGAGAAGGAGAGCGCAGGATTCTTCTCCCGCCATTTCTACAGAGCAGTGTTGCAAAAGATCTTCCTTGACCGGGGCGTGGTAAGAAAGGTTCGGCATGGGGATAGCCAAGGGGAACACCGACAGGCAGAAACTGCATCATCCGCCCAGGATGATAGCGAAAGCCCCTTTGACATCAGCACTAATCCTGTAATCATTGGATCGTTGCGGAAGAGTTGCTATGGAACGTTCAAGTCTTATGTGCGCGGAGCATTGGAGAAACTCACAACCAACACTGACTACAAACAGTACGCGGAAGTGATGCAGGAGAAGATGGGTAATATAACCGACGAAGAGATTGAACAGTATGAGGCCCAGTATCTGCCACGAAAGAAGGAGTTGTGCGCTATTTGGAGTCTCATGGCTTTCAGCGCGATGGCGGTCGAGTCGCTTATCGTGTCGGACCGGTGGACATTTCTCAAAGAACACGATGATCTTGTTCGTCACGCGTGGGTCGAAACGGTGTTTGACTATGGATTGAGTCCAAGAAACCTGGTTGTTGTAGGAGTTAAGCGATAGATAAACTTTGAGCTAGTTTGGAATAGGCACGACCAATAACATTCCGAATGCCATTGCCGACGTTTACCGCATCTATATCATACGTACTATCGTGTTGAGGGAATATCTATGTTTAGTCGAGGAATTGGGAAGTAACAAGTCAGGCGTCTTCGTACCAATGCTGGCATCGTCAGAACTAGCGAGCAAAGAGACTTGGCAGTCACTTGCCATTGGATGTAGAGGGACACAGCACCGTGTACAAGACTATACAGCAGCATGGCTGTCTTCCCCAGACAGGGGATGTCATGCATGAACCACCCCTACACTCGCCCAGCGTTACTCCAGTTATGTCACTGTTGAAGGACATGACAAGACAGGGAAGTTGTAGGGTCGATCAGATACCACCAAGTAGAACCACCACCAGGAATTCAGGAGATATGTTATCCCGAGCATTTGTTCGATATCCAATCACGAGTATAGGAGGTACTTATTCTCACAACTGCCAACCTGTTAGCCCGTGATTATCGGAAGATATAATGAATCACATTACGATATGCAGAGGTGTAAGACTTGATCCCGGTACTCTTTATCGCAATCCACTTGGCGCCGTCCCACAAGGAGCGGGACGAAAGACCCTCTCTGTTGATAGGCACTACAATGGACATTCTTTTCCTCAGGGTCAGTAGCGTTGGCCCGCCTTGTAGATGATACGTGTTCCGCAGGCAGTAAATAGGTTATCCTTTGATAAGAATTTATGACCTGATATACAGGGATGAGATGCCCTGTATGTACAGAGATTTCTAGTGTCGCAGCGAACCAGCCAATATCGTCATAGGTCACTAGAAAGTTGACAGTGTGACATATTCAGACTGCGTCACCTGGAGCTCTGGACGTTGAGTAAGGCAATATTGGTAAGTGGTCACGCTATGAAGTACGAGTCTGTGGTACCATTTGTGAGATGTTGACAGCACGACAGGGATCAGAAGAAGCTGGATCCCGACGCGACAGTAGAAACTAGAGCTTTGTTAACGGTAGCTGCACCCACCATGATGGCATCTTTCGTGGGGTAATTTACATCACCCGACTCGTAAGGGATTACATCTACCACGAAGTAAGATTGAACTGTTGCGTTGTCGTCTACCGAGATGAGATGATGCAGTATCGAGACGTGTGCAGCAAGCTAAAAGTCATTCGATGTGACGGCGGCGAGTCTGTTTTGAGGCATGATAGGCAATAGTCTATTGATCGATCTCATTGCTGAGGTTCTGCAACACCAGGCTTGAGGCGTAGCTGACAGGCTTAGGCATAATACCACTTCATTCTTGTTGGTGCTGAAAGCAAGGCAGGTTACCGAGGTCAGAGGCGGCTGACACCGGGATGTTCAATCTGTGTGCTGTGGAGTGATGAAGCTTCAGATTCTATGCGAACGTGCGGCGAAGTCACTGTGAGCAAAGGAGGCTGGCTGTACAGATTCTGAATTTGAGTGCGAGTCGCGAGGATTACACGAGAAGCTGGGGTTACTAGGATGTTTCGCAATACCTGTGAAAACCGCAGGCTCCTGTAGCCAGGGTTTGTTTGCAGCTGATCCGACTAGACCTGACCACGAAGGCGTCGAGTCTGGAAGGTGACGATATCTCCAAAGTAGGTAGTAGAGAAATGACGAGGCAGGTGCTCGTCGTGTAGCTGCCTTTTGTTTAGATACGTCTACGCACTACAGCTCGAATTGCAATTACGGTGACTTGAACTTTCCCTGCAACGACCGGGTGATCCCCAACACCCTGACTTACCTACAGGGAAGAGCCAAAAAGGCATTTGTTCTAATCGGGAAATCATGAAGCTCACCTCATCTAAGCATCACCACCAGCAACCTTGATATCGTCACCTTCCGTTACCTTAGCATGATCAATGAAACCGATCCCAAGGGTCGAATATTTACCTAATAGAATTAGTGATCAATACACGATTGGCCGAGAAGCTGAAGTTGCATACGATGTAGCGCAGTCGCGGCAGCAAGTTCATCGAAAACAACTGGCAATGCATTCAACAATTAGGTAGGTATTCAGTTCAAAAAAGCACTGCTGAAGACCTCTGGAAGATGGTTCTTGTCATAAAGAAATTCACAAAGCCTACAACCGCTCACGTTCAATGAGGTATGATGGTTAGTGATAGTCATTGCTTCAAATCTGACTCGGCTTAATCCATGAATGAATGACAATTACTGACTAGCCTTGCACAGAGCCAGGGGTCCTGCTCTCCCCGATCTCTAGCTCTGTACGAGAGGTAAC